>OX387430.1:40191677-40368034 GCA_947563755.1 Lochmaea crataegi | reverse complement strand
CTAGCTGACTTGCGCATTGTAACTGTTGATTTAACCTATATTTGTTAATTTAATACTGTTTACTATTTCATTTATTTTATTTTTGCTGTGTTTTGTTGTCTGTTACGCATTTTTATTGGACAATTTTTTTGTTTGATAAATTATATATTCTTTCAAGATCGTGTGGATCGTGAGTATATTAGTTTTTTTTCCCTTGAAAACAGCATGCTGAATTCAAATTTTATAACATCAACAAGTATTTTTCACTGAATTAGGTACTATTATTTATGTACCCATGTTTATATATTTCCAGAATAAAATATACAATGGATGACAGTAATTCTTCAAGCTCTAACACTTCATCTAGTTTACTTGATTTAGACAGTGATGATGACCTAGACATAGAAGCAGTGTTGATTGATAGAATTCGTCCTAAAAACGAAGGTTACTTTGAACAAACCATTCCCCTATACAGCGAAAAGGAATTTCACGAACACTTTCGCATAAGCAGGCAAATTTCCCAAGAAATTGCAAACAGATTCCAAGCAAGTGACCATTTTAAACATCAATCAGGAGGATTTGGTAAACTGTCGGCATTGCAGAATGTTTTAATATTTTTGTGGTTTGCTGGTCACCAGACAGCATCGTTTAGAGATGTAGCTGATCGCTTTAACATTTCGATTAGTTCATTATACAATGTAATCAGAAGAATCACAATGTTTTTGAGTGGTCTGTCCGAGGAGATAATTAGATGGCCTGAAAACCAAGAAAGGGCAGAAATTTTGGAACATTTTCAAAATAATGGGTTTCCTGGTGTAATTGGCACTATCGATGGAAGTCATATAAAAATTGACAAGCCTGATGATGATGCAGATTCTTACCTAAATAGAAAAAAGTACTACTCAATCCAGGTAAATATACAAATGTGTTTGCTATTCTTGCTATTAATTGTTCTCATATTTTTTTCAGATTCAAGTGGTCTGTGACCACAATTTATTATTAAGGGATATTTTTATTGGTTATCCGGGATCTGTTCACGACAGTCGTGTATTTAGAAATTCACCTTTGAGTAATGATCTGGTAAATAAGTGCCGCGATAACTATTTGCTAGGTGATAGTGGTTATCCCTGCTTACGCCATTTGCTGACACCATACCCTGATCATGGACATCTGACTGCCATTCAACAAAGATTCAATTTGAAATTGAGTAAAAATAGATATCTAGTTGAACATTGTCTGGGCGTTTTAAAACAGAAATTTAGGCAACTCTACCATGTAAAACTTAGAAGTGTCAATGATATTGTTCACTTTATAAGAGCTTGTTGTGTCCTTCACAACTTGGCAATTAAAGATTAATTTGAAGCAAATAGGTTAGAGAATGTAGCCCAAGTAGCACCACTTCAAGGGGTAAATGAAGAGCCAGTTGAAGGAAATAGAGAAGGACATGAGTACCGTAATTTTATTGCAAGAAATGTATTGGATGATTAGTATTTTTAAGTTCTTAGTTATATAGTTTTTTTTTTGAAAATCTGATTTAAAATTTTATTCTAGTGAACATTGAAAACTAACACTTTAAATATAATGTCTACCACATCGTATATTACTGAAAATAATATTAATAGAAAAATAAAGTTTTGTACAAACAGTATAAAAGTGTTTTATTGAAAAAAGTACAAATAAAATTTTGTTTTGTACAAACAGCAAAAAAAAACCAATTCAGTATTGACAGGGTATATTAATACAGGTAGTGAGTTTTAAACCAATTTTTGTTCACATTCAACAAAAAGTAAAAACATCCCTAGTGAAAGTAAAGTAACAAAAAATATATTCATTCTGTTATAGTACCTATAATCTAATAACAGCTAAAAACATTTGGAGAACGATAACACAAATCACAAATAAATATCACAAACAATATAGTAATTAATCACAAAAGAGAAAAAGGTACATCTGTATTTCCTTTCTTTAAAATTTCTTCCAATGACTGATTTCTTATTTCAATAAGGTCATTTTTTCTTCTTGTTTCATTAAGTTTTTCTTTTTCAATATCTGTCTTTTCCTGGTATCTTTTTTCTTGCATTCTTAAGATTTGGCTCTGATATTTTAGTCTGTCATTTCTAATTTCTTCCAAAACATTTGCTCTACTTTTCATTACCTTTCTTCTTTTTGAATTTATTTGGCTTCTGGCTGTTTCAGTCATAATAGGTTTATTACTGCATTCAGTAGAAGCAGTCTGTTCGGTTGTGTTTATATAGTCTTTTTCTTCTGATTCATTAGCTATTAAAGTTCTTGGTACTGGTTCAACAGCAGTACTATTTTTGATTATGTCTTTTGATGACAACAGAATTTGAGGATTTATGTTTCTCTTCTTTGCAAAAATATCGTCCATCTCATCAGCAAATTCAAAGTGTTTTCTCGCTCTGCCAGTTTTGTTATTGTTGTCTACATATTTTTTGTAGTTCCTTTCTAGGACTCGCCAGCGATTTTCACAATTAGTTGGTGTATAATGTAATTGGAACTGTTCACTCAAGTATCGGGATATAACTTCCCACATTTTCTTTAAACTTCTCATTTCGTATGAGCCAACTTTGGATCTGAATTTTTTGTATGTATGTATTAACGCTTTAGTTGCATTTTTTGTCCAGGCATTATAATTACTATTGATACAATCTCCATCTGTCACCTCCACCTGGTCCTCAAGTTCTTGGAATTCTACATTTTCATTTTCCAACAGGTTTATTCGATTTTCAGGAGAATTTTCTAACGGATTCTGCGAATGAGTAATAAGGTAGTACCGCTCAATGTTTCCATTGTTTTCTGCAAATGTAAAGAGTAAAAGAAAAATAAATAAATACAAAGAATAATCTAACTCACCTGCCATATTTTCGAGTTCCAACTTTCAAGTTCAAAGTTCCGAATTTGAGGTTATGCTACATTTACTTTTATTTTACGACACCGCTGCACATGTCACGGGAAAAACATATGGAACGTTCAAACAAGAAATAAATCAGAAATACATAAAACCATTATTTGGATTAGACATGCGCAGCTATAAGAGTACATAAATGCATCAAACTATCAGTGATTTCGTTGCTTGAACAAACCTTATATTGGGTTTGTTTTGTTGGAATCAAATGATATAGTTTTTATAAACAGACGTTTTTTTTGGTACAAAGAAAACATAGTTTTTATGGGACGCATACTTTTCGGCCAAATGTATGGAAGTTGGTGAGCCTTATTTTTGCCTTTAAAAAGAAAGGAAGGTAATAATTATCGTGTGAGATATTCAGTCTCACAACAGTATTTTATTTAAAAATAAAAGTTTGTTATATTTTAAGTAGAGATGAGGTATTTTTCCCTGATTTAAAATTTTTTTTGTATTTATACGAGAAATAAATCTGTAAACTCAGATGTACTTTCAGTTGCCTGAAGGCATTAGTACTTTTATATCCTTAACATATGAAAGTTATCTATTAAGTTATATTTAGTTAGTAAAATTTAAATGGGTAACGAATACTTTCTTTTTTTTTTCTAACGATGTATTGAAAGAATAATAAAACATATTTTTGTTTCTTTGGTGCTTGACCTTTGTTAAATGAAGAAGATGCATATTTTATAGAAGCTTGGTTCTGGTAATGAGAGTTAAACTAAACCAATTTTTGCTTTAGTAAATTGACCAATCAGTTTTTTTTTATTTGTCAATTTTATTTTAAATTGTCGATTTATACACAGTCTTTTTTCTTCCTAATCCATTCAGTTTATCTTTAACATACAAATGTGTTCATCTCATCAATCTCCATTTTTGCTTGAAATATTTACACTTATATTCCTGCTAACTTGTAACATGGCCTAAGTTTGGGACAAGTTCAAGCATTTTTACCAGAACGCTGCTATAATTAGTATTCTTCAGGGTCATATCAGATTCTCCCCGTTTGTGGTGTTTTAGGCACATTTACCCTCTGGCACCCAGAAGTTGTCCTAACCTGACGGAGCTCCGTGAGCTGAGATAGGCTCATCCCAAATAATAGCACCTATAATATCCTAAAGACCACGGAAGTGTGGCCGAAAACACAGTTATTACCAATCTGAACCCAAGGAGGAATGGCTCGAAAACTCCACAGAAAAGTAAAAATGATTTGAATATTCACCAAATTAGAGGCTCTAAGAATTTATCAGTCAAAATTTTTCTTTTATTCTGTAAACCAAAACATTTGAAAATTGTTAGATCTCAACCTTTGTCAGACTTAAAATTGTATTTTTTTTATTTGATCAAAAACTGTAAAGCTAATATCAAAGTTTAAATTTTGTAATAAAATTTTTTTTAAGAAAAAAAGAGGAAATAAAAATCTGTGATATATTTTGTTTAAATCTTGTATTATTCTTTTTACAACCTCTAATCAACGAGCATCGAGTTTAGATAGGTGGCGCCCATTATTTCGGAATTTCATTTTGTTTGTAGCTCAGATTACCTTTTAACTCATTTATTATTTGGAAAAATTTAAATACGGGAGGACAGCGACGCAACAGTTGTACTCCTCCTATCTAAGCTCTTTGTTGAACCTGCTCAATGGTACGAAACCCACCCTCTGAGCAATAGCTGAACATTGGGACTTGCATCCAAGAGTGGTACAATTTAATTGCCCACCATTGAGTGTAACATGTTCTCCAATTTGTAATGATATTCTACAATTTCGGCCTTAGTTGTGGTAGGTCAACTATACGCAAAATCGATTTACTTACCAAAAATTAAAATTTGACACGGTTTTTGGTTTTAATTAAAATAGGATATATACCGAATGTCCTTTCAGTTGGAGAATTTAAACATTGGAAACGAATAAATTGTATGGTATAATTCGAATTTGCGTACCTCGGACTAATAAACTTTAACGGTGATAACTGAAAAATAATCAATGCAACAGCAAAAAGGGAGTCGGAAAGTGAGTAACGAGTTATATAAAACCTAGGAATAAACAAAAAGTATATCACGGAGAAAATAAAAATGAACTTCAATCTGTGCCACAGGAAATAACTCGTTACAGTGTTGGGAGCCCATTTCTTCCTGTAACTGAATTTCGTATCGAATTTTTTCTAAGGCGAAAGATATCGGATATTGTATGTAAGTTAGTGTATCAACTTTACACCAGATGGATTTTAACAAATGAGGCTTTCCATAATTTTTGGAAACTTGAATAAAAAAAGGGTTAAAATTTATGTAATTTGAATAATATATTCAATCAGCGTGATACAAATGTAGAATAATAAATCCGTTCAATGTTCTTGTTGGGTGCAATTCTTCAGGAGAAATATTTTCAATTATGAGATATCGACTTCTATTTCTCATCGGCAGTAGCGTTTCCCATTATTTCTGATTAGGTAATTTGTCAAAATCTCATTCAATTTGTGTTTCTCTCCAAGAATTTGTAGGCCTGTACATAAGGTGGATATAAAATGATGTAGTAGGATCTGTATCTAACTTCTACTGTTAACGAGAATATAAAAACTATATTAATATGTCTTACTACAAGTAAATCAGTGTACCATTTTAATTATATAGCTCAATTAGCTGCCTTCCAAGAATACAATCACCATCTGGCGATATCTTTACAGATTCTTGGAAAACATGTAAGAAGTTAATGGTCAGATTCCAACAAACATTTTACAGGGTATCCCAGGAATGAGAGGCCAAGGATTGGAAATTAGTTAATTAATAGATATATTTGTAATGGTTACAGTTCATGTAAGGTCAATAATTCTTTATAATATTTTGCTTATATTTGTTGATTCAATGTTGTCGAAATAAACCATTCTGCTAGGAAGGAGAATTCATGTTTATATATGGTAGTTATTTTATTTGAAGCGATAATTTCCTTTCGTCTATGTGCTTCGAAATAAGATATTATTGTCTGAAATTTTCCTTTTTCCAGCTTCTTTTTTACCCGATTTTAAAAAGGTAGTATTTCCCAGATGTTTTTTTTCACATCAAACATTTTTCTTCATGGCTCACTCACTTTCAAGTCATGTAACATTTCCACTTATTATTTTTGGATTTGTCAAACACGTATATTTTCAGCTGAAATCCTGAAATAATTAGTAAAATGTGTGACTATCGTAAAGTTGCGTAAAATATAACTGAATATAAAAGAAAAACATCAACACCGATTTCTAGTTAATTAGCAAATTTTAAGTAAAATTTATACATTTTTATTTGGTCTCTTGGTTTTGGTATACTTTAATATCGCATGGAAGTTTCTTTGGATGATGTATTTAAATTGCAATTAGCTAAGTACATTACATGTTTAGGTTTCTATTTGTTTTGTGGCAAACATTTGCAGATATTGCAGTAGGGTTTCCCTAATAAAATTTTAAATGAAATTATTCGAATTCCAGAGTTATAACGTTCAAAATTTTTTTAATACGAATACCAGAAAAATCCGTAATACCATACCATTCCATACTACTGATTAAGGTCAGAATAAACCAATCACAAGAATGTTAAAATTGTCCGATAAGCATGGTGATAGTTTATATTTATTTGGAATATCTACAACAACATTTATGAAGTCAGTTGGAATGCTATGTCAGTACGTGGACTCCATGGTTGTCTAGGCTTGGGCTTCAACTATGTCCTAGGGGTGTTCTGAGGTTGACCTCCGAAAGGGTTCCAGGGTGTGTACTGGGAGTGTGTTTAAATTGTTTCTTAGGGTTGCTCTAGGTATGTCATAGCATTGTCCTTGGAATGTGTTTTAATTGTTTCCTTTAGGCACTTCTCACCAAATCAATTACTAAACATAAAAATGAAGATAATGGTCGATATAAATATGGTCTCTGAGACGGCCAGTAGCTAAAAAATGAGCAGCGTGTGAAAGACAAACACATCAAAAGGGTCTTAAAACTATATTTACAATTTATACACTTATACAATTTACATTTTAAGAAGGTTGACGGCACGTGCAATTCGTGATAGTTCATAAGCATAAGCTTGACTGGGGCAGGTTTAGTTTTCTTCCTGTGAGGGCGCGCACGCTGGCTGGCTGAGTCTAGTTGTGGCTACTGTTCCGAACACAGCGTTCGATGTTAGCGTGGCGAACTTATAAAGGCTTTGACAGTTGAAAATTGTCTTTTGGTGAGGGTTGGACTGGAAGGGACTTAAGAGACGTCGAGAAGGAATTAAAGATATACATTTGGAGAAAGGACTGAACATGTTGATACACATGTTACAACAACATTGCTCAATTTGAATTGGTAGAAGAATTGGTGGAGAAAAGGAAAAGTTAGTAATTAATGAGCTATAGATAATTTTAATGATAGGGAATACATTTTAATTTCAGAAAATAGCTTCGGTCTATCATCTTTTATCGAAAATAATCTAAAACTATTTTGAAGTAGTTGATCTTTATTCCTTCACGTTTGAAATTAGTCTTAGAGAATATGAAACGTTATATTTGCCGATAACATTTCGGATACAAAAATAAAATTTCTCATATTTAATCTTTTGGTGGAATAGACAACAAGTGTATTCGGTCCAAAAATCTATAAATATAGTCTCCGGTTTTTAAGTTTCCGCGGAATTTAAAATAAGTTGAGTTTACATAAACATGAATGGAGAGGGTTCCGGCTTTCATTCTATCATTTACCTCGAAAGTGAGAGCTTCAAATAGGAACTGTGCAGTAGTTCCAAAACAGTAAACTTTTCTTAAAAATATGGTTTGGCGAATTGTCTAAACTTTACTAGGACTACTGATATGTTGAAAATTTTTGATTTAATTCAGTAGCTTTGTAGATATTTATTGATTGACATAATAATGTAATGCATAAATTATTATACAAAATGGCTACCAATTTTTTGGGAAGCCATATCATTTAAATTCTATTAACTCACATTTTCTATATATTCTTCTCTTATTTGCTTATAATTTTCTTTAACTGAAATAGATGTTTGTCCAGAACGAATCATTAAGCTAGAAATTAAATAATTGTAGAATTACATGATTTATGTATTTATCCTGGACAGATATCCCAAAGTGCTTCATTTTGTATATTTCCTTTATCTGTAATGTGAAAAGTAGTTTCAGCATAGTTCCTGTGACATACAGTTCCTTTACAGATAGTTCCTTCACATACAGTTTCTGGGCACATACAGTCTCTTCACATACAGTTCCTGGGCACATACAGTACCTGAGCACTTACATCTATATACCGATCCTGTGAGATAGTTCTCGAGATAACTTTATACCGTATCTATGAAATAAGAAATCTCCTGTAGTAGTCAGCTCCTGTTATTCAACAGTTACATGTTCCTGTACTTCTCTAGTTCCTGGAAAAACTTCCCGGAAGACTTAGCTCCCTGAAGTCCAGTTCTGGATTTTGAGTTTGAGAAATCTTCAACAAGGAAAGTAATTATTGAAATTTTTTTTTGGGAAATATATAGTTATTTATCTAGTAAGTTTTATTTAACACACAGATACTACTTTAACATACGCGTACCTTAGTATTATTTTTTAAAAGCAGATAACCATAGTTAAAAGTTAGCTGATTTTTGTTTATTTGTGTTTCTTCTAAATTTTTTATAGAAATAAAATTAGTGGCGCCCTTTTTTCTATTATCCCTATCTGAGATCTACCTTTAACTTAATTCTGTAAGTAACAAAGCCCTGTGAACTGGCTTAGTTATCTCCAAATCTTGAGATCAGTTTGGCAAAAACCTTCAATATTAAATATTAATTTTTCATATCAACGCCCAACGCCGAGAGGTGTGGCAATAGAGTACACGCATATTTCATATTTTGCTTAGATATTAATTTGTAATAGTAAAGTTGATATCAAAAATAACTAATAATAGGAAATAAACCAGTTTCCATTGGAAATTACTTCCAAATTTTAAAATAAAATTCAAATTTTAGTGCACTTTCCGATCACCACCCGAGGATTTCCGAACGCTACCGATGATACGTGTGATGTCATACCATTTGTTTACTTTTGTCAATATGGCCGGTATTGCGTCCAGTTCTGTGTAGTTTTGTGTTTATATTGTATTTTAATTGACTATTAATAGCTTCATCGACGTAAAAATATCATTTATATATTTGTTTGAGACCATTACGTGCTTGTGTGTTTCCTTTTTTTTATTTCTAAAAGTCAACGTAAAGTGGAAAGTGGACATAAATATTCGATATTTCCGAGGATATTTTAAAACTTTTAGAAGAAAATATTTTATTTACTAGTTCAGTGTTCAGTGACGATTCTTTCATATCTGGTGAGTAAAGATATGGCTAGCGAAGGTTTTGTAAAAACACAAACTGATAACTTGTTTTTATGGTTGATTCCTAGACATATAGGTACATAACCTCAAACTATTTAAGAAGAAAAATTACCAACATAGAAGTAGGTACTAAAATGGTCTTCACAAACAAAAGCAGTAGTATTTGTCGAAATATCGTCTTTGTTTCGACGCATAGCTTGCAACCACAATGCCCTTCTCTTAAGTGCATTTTTGCTTGCGCCACCAGGTAAATTAACAAATATTTTGTCTGGAGTTTTAATAGACGTTGATTTACTCTCTGGAACAATGCAATACTTGGAATACAAAGTTTTTTGTTCGGCTTTATCCATTTTTAAAGCTTTCAGAAACAAATTAGGTCACAAAAACTCAGCGCGTGATACACTAATAAGAACGTAAACAAATCGAGTGACGTCAACGGATGGGGCAGTCATCTTTATGACGTAAAGCGCGTTTTGGCGGACTTTCAAATTTTATGATTTTCAAAGTCGTTTTAAAAGTGAAGTTTATATTTTTTTGAAAAAATAGGCATGCAAGGTGTTAGGAGACCTGATAAAGCGTCAATTCCCACCAACAGCAAAATTTATGCTTGTACCCTATTGAGATACCAGCCAGTTCTGTTTGAACCACGCTGGTATTTTTTCCCATTCCTCACTTAATTCTTAGGCTAAGTAATCTGGAGTAAACTCCACATCCTGAGCCTTCTTTGGTTTTTGAGCCGTCTGTATATATGCGTATTGCATTTGCAGCATCTGACTTTGAGTTCTGTTATATTTGTATTTTGTGGGGTTTATTAAACACAAACTTGGGTTCAATTGCATCATTGGCCGCCTGTAGCAGATGTCGTGCAGTATGCGCTTCTCGCCATAGGCTTAGCCTCAATTGACCCACTCCTACTTCGGGGTTTACACAGTAATTAATTCCATTGTCGCGGTTGGTGTTGTTCTCATGGCTCCTGTGATGTTTAAACAAGCTATTCGCTGTATTTGAAATAATTTTTGGATGGCCGTTGCTTGTAGAGCCTTCGGTTCCCATGCAATGGCTCCGTACGTTAGCATAGCTCTTATGATTGCAGTGTAGATCCAAGTGACCACACGAAGTGAAAGATCCCATGTGCGTCCCACTGTCCTCCGACATTGCTCATAAGCCACATATGCTCTTTTGGCTCTGCTTTGTAGGAGAGAGTTCCATGTTAGCTTCCTGTTGAGGGTAATACCAAGGTATCTCACCTCATCAGAGAAGTTCAATTTGCTATTGAAGATTTCGGGGGGATTCAAGCCCAATAATCTTCTTCTCCTGGTGAAAAGGATCATCTCAGTCTTCTTGGGATTGATCAACAGTGAGTGTTCCTTACACCATGTTTCTACTAATTTGAGCCCATCCTGCGCTCTATCGCACAGAGTGTTCACAAATTTTCCGGTCTGCAAGATAACTATGTCATCTGCGTATGGGACTATGTTCCAAAGAAGGGGTGATAAGACCCCTCCCTGCGGACATCCTCTCATGACCAGTACTCTCACTATGATGTCTGCTACATTGTTACTTATTGCTCTACTAGGGAGCATTTTGAGTATCCATTCTCCCACTACCAGGGGTATATTCCTGGAGTTAAGTTGCTGGGTAATTGTTGGGAATCGACAACCTGTTGAAATCAACACTTTGTCGAAATTTCCTTCAAGAAATACTTCATTTTTAAATCTGGCAAAAGCAGAAACTTATGGCGGCCATTGCATGAGGCACACTTCAACAACTTTGCTGGCTAATGAAGGTGCTAACCTTGCAACAATTAAACGACATGATGGGTGGAGAAGCTTCGCTATAGCAGAAAATTATATCGAGGATTCTATATCTAATAAACTTTATATCGCAAGGAGGATCCAAGGTACTCCTGGTACTAGTCGCTCCTCACGAGAGGAACCATCCACTGTTTCTGCAGATTTATCAAAAACTTCGACCAGCACTATGCGTTCTGATACCGATGACATCTACAAGCTTGTTATTAATGGAAACTGTAATACACGTGGGTTTACGTACTAAAGGTTTTATTTACATTATATACATTGGTATTTAGATATATTAACATGTGATTCCATATATAACTTTTCGATATCCTTTTAAAATTATAATCTATTCGACATGCCTGAATCCATCGCCGTCGTCTTTCTGTCACTTGTCGTTGTCTTGTCCCGTGTCAGTTGTTCCTTTGTGCAGCTCATACTACAGAAACGAGGGGGATAATATGATGAAACAAAAAGGAAGAAATGCTTATTCAAATAAATGTTAATGATTAATAATAAATAACAAAAATGTAATTGACTTAAGATTGTATTTTTCATTATTCCACTAGTGGATATAACTCCAATTATAATGTAATTGTGGATAAAGATTAATTTTTTGCTACATAAGAAATTTCATTTATAGATTTTTTTATTATCTCATCCTACATTTTACAAAAGTTTGCTCCTTTTGTTTATCGTTTTAATGGTGTCTTAATTAAATATAAAGTTGTGTGTAATAGTTCTTGGTAATTTCCAAAGTTCAAACTAAGTTCATTTCTTTCTACTACAGTTAACTCTCTATAAAGTTTTTTCACAAAGTATCTTCTTATCGTTAAGCGTGTTAATTTAATCTTGGTGAATTTTGAACTTTGGTGAATTTTCTGAAGTAATACTTGAATGTTGAGTAAATTGCGAGTCCAAGAGAGCTTTGTTCATTAATTAATGTTATTTTATGAAGATATTTCATTGAGTTTCCGACTTTTTCTGGGCTTGTGGAGATTCTTGTTAAGCCTGTGATAAAATCATTTTAATTGTGATAAACTACTAGGTCTGCCAACCAAAACCTGAATTGTTCTTTGTCGTTTTTTTATGTTCACCGAATTGTTTTGTCATGGATGAAAGTAGGGAATAATAAATTATTCCAGTGAAACATTTTCTTTCTAGCAAGTTAACACTTAACCGGAGACGTGACATAGTAGGTGACGTGTAGTCTGAAAGACTACCGAGTTCAAAAGGGCAAAAAATAAAAAACAACGTATAGTTTCAAAGTAACTGTATTATACTAAGCAAAAGTACACATTTTCTTCCTCAACTAAGAAAATATAAGCGCTGTGTCACACGATCAAATTCGCATCAAATTAGCTTCAGTTTGGCTGTCAACTAGATTGATCAAACTGTAATATGACGTCATCAATTTGATGGTGGAAATGTAGACTGTCACACGGTTAAATTAGCATCAAATTTGCTTCAGTTTGGCAGTCAACTAATTTGATCAAACTGTAAAATGACGTCTCTAGTTTGAAAATATTAAAACTGAGGGGGCTAGTGGACACACCTCTATGCCAGAATGTTTAAACAAGAAGATGAAACTGTCAGGCATGTCTTATGTGAGTGCCCGGAGTGATCGACAATAATAGAGTGTGTGTATTTAGTGAGTCCTGGTCTACACCTGCCAATATAAAGGAGATGTCTCCTAGTGACCTGTCCACCTTCCTGAAAAGGACAGGATGGACGATGACAACTCCTCGGGAGGATGTATAATGGATCACATGTGGCCTAAGTGATGTGTGCCTAAACTCACCCTCCCCACTCTACAGATATAGATATAGAGGGGTCAAAGTATAACAAACTAGTTTGATGGATTTAGGAGCGCTCCTATTCGTATCAAACCAGATTGATGAAACTAGCGTTTTCATTGGTCACTGCAAATCCCCTTCAGAAAATGCATCCAAATAAACAACCACTTTTGGAAATTTTCAAACCAGATATCAGAGATAAAGAAATCAACTAATGATTCAAACGTGATTTGTGATTCGAAAACTATCAATGATGCTGCATCCATACGCATATTATAATTTTTAAGATCATGAGGGTTTTCTGAGGCAAGTTCTATCAAATCTATAATTTTATTAGCTCCTCTATCAACATTGGTTAGTTGGTTTCTTTTATTGATCCATCCCCTAGACCATATTCTCTTCTGCTTTTTTTTTAGTTTCTTGTTTAGCTTTAATTATTTTTTGGTATAACACCATGCCTAAGGCTGCTATTGTTAATGAAAACACAACTCTCTCTCTACCTTCCAGTTTCATTGTTTTAACAAATCAAATAAACTCAAAAATCAATAAATTTTTAACCTCAAAATTGACAGTGACAGTCAAAAGTCAAACTGATGAAAATAGAATCAGGCATCAAATTCGCAATGACGTCACCAGTTTGATGGTTTGATCAAACTCACTTTGCTGCTAATTTGATCGTGTGAAACAGCGCTAAGGCAACTTAAGTGATGAAATTCTAAGACCTAAGCGTAGATGTATTCGTATAACAAAACAACGAATAAAAACATACACTATAGAAAATCTGTTTTTTTAAGGACATGTCAGTACCGAGTTCGCCCACTTAGCCTGTTGCACCGGTGAGCAGATTAGATGACAGGACAGGCCTTTCAACATTTAAATTACCAAAAAAGTAATAATTATTGTTTTGGCGTTGTCTCGCAGACTACTCGTCAACGGTTAAGGGTTAAAGGAAAACCACTTATAACGCTCAGGTTATGATTCATTATTTTACACTTTGCAAGCTTTGCTAAGTTTGATGGATAAATATAATATAAGACTTCATTCAAATGAAGATTCTAAATTACAGACACACTAATCTCGCATCCAGCAAATGTCTGCGTTTAAATGAAGCCTTTCAATCGTATCTACTCGTCGAATTCAGTGGCAGGATTCTGAATTTTGTAACAGCCACTAGCAACAGAATTTGTGGCTGGCCACTGCCCACTGGTAGTGTAATAGATATTCCAAGATAAAGCTTTAGATGTTTTATTGTGGTATTTGTAGACAGTTTATACAAACTATTCTGCATAAAAATAACTTTTTTCCGTATAAAGTTCAATATTTTCAAGAATTGGTTAAAGATGATTTTGATAGACGATTACAATTTTGTGTACAGTTACAGAGAAAATTAGGATGCAATATAATTTCTTAAATTTTTTGGTATTCAGTGTTAAAGCCACATTTTGCTTGAACGGTTCTGTTAACAGACATAATTGCCGGTACTTGTCAAATTGTAATTTAAACTGGTTTAAGGAGGTCAGTGGACACAAACTTTTTAATTTTACCAAATTAAAATAATGGAATGTCCTGATTCACCAAATTTTAGTGATGACGAAGATTTTAATGAACTTGTAAATTTACAAGTATATCCGAGACGCCCACAAAACTTTCGGCGACGAACTAACCATTTTACAGAATGGAATGACCAGGAATTTTTGGATAGATTTAGACTATCTAAAAATACTGTTAACATGTTGGTATTGGAAGTATCGGCAGCCATAGAGTCTATTACAAAAAGGTATGTATTATTATTGAATACATTTTATTTGAAAGTAATGGTTAATAATAGTCTTGATACATAGTAAAGTTCCAAATTATCAATATTTTTTAAATCAGTACAAAACAGAGAAGATACAGTTGAGTAGTACCTTAAAACGTGAAGTTTCACAGTCGCCTTTTGTTATTCTTCCGGTTGCTTTGCCGTATCGTATAAATAGGGACTTGATGTTAATTGTCACATATATCGTTCTAAGTGGAGGTGTTTAACTGTGAATCGAAAACAGCCATCTTGCTTTCCGATCTAAGTGGTCTATGAAAACAGACGTTAGCATCTCAACCGCTGTGGGGTATATCTGCTAATATATATCTAAATTTTTCACCATCAAGACTATTTTTTCATTTATGATATTCCTACAGGTAAGATTCTATATTTCCATTCTAATAGTTTTAGTGTTTGATAACGGATTTTGTATAAAATCTCTGTGGAATCTATTCAACATTTTAGGACATGTGACCTCGTGTTACCTTCACATTCCCTAAATTATTTCCTTCCCTTTCTTGAACAATTCTTCATAATTTTTCCCTTTCTTGAACAATTCTCTGGTGAAGTTATTTTATTAGTAATACTTTAGCTAATTTCATGAGCTCTAAGAAAACAAACAAAATGTACTTTTTCTTAAAGATAAATTAACTTTTCAGAGAGTTGTTGATATAATCATTATAATCTTGATTTTAATTAGTATGTATTATTTTAGCGGTTGGCTTCATAGATTTTTTTTTGAAAAAGTTTGGTAAAAAAGAAACTAAAACAAGTATCTTGAAATTGATACCTACCTTTAAACCGATTTTATGGTTTCATAAGAGCTGATGGATTTCAAGGCATACCTCCACTGCTGAGGGAATATTATTTTAGCCTGATACCCAAGAAGGCAGGGAGGCTCCCAAACTAGCACTTCAGTTAAGATAAGTACCTTTATATTCAAAGAAGTTTTCACCAAGGTCAACCTTTCAAGGTTAAAATTCTTATTTCGCATCATTTGTAAATCTAAAGGGCTTCACCCACTGTAATTCTTATTTCATATAATTTGTAAACTTAAGGGCTTCATCCACTGACATTGTTAATATATATATATATTTTTTTTTAGAATCGATTCAACATAAATTTTATATTTTTACACTTAGAAACTAATTAAATCCATATTTATTGTTATTGCTTAACTTGTGGAATTTTATTTCAACTTCCTTCCTACTGAATTTATAGACACACAATGCAAATTATCAAATAGTGGATTATATAGTGGATGCTTAACTAAAAGGACAGAACTATATATTCATAGTTTCGGGGTTAACCTATTCTTTTTATAAAAAAGAAAGAAAACCACGTGGCGCTCAACTTAATTAACTACTTTCTTTTAAGCTATAGTTCTGTTATTGTTTAAGTTCGGCGAAAGCCACCCCTGAGAATCATTTTTGAATACAATTATTTTTTTCAATAAATTTCATTTCACTCTTCATTTAACATCAAGTGAGATACGTTTCAACCTGCTTTTTAGAAACCATGCACTGTCCCCAGAAGAGTTGTAACTCTTCGGTTTCTGGCAACTGGCTGTATATTACAAGTTGTAGGAGACTTCTGTGGTATTGATAAATCCACATTTCGCAGAACAATTACAAAAACGCTTGAAGCATTTGCCAGATTGAGGCCAAATTTTATATATATACCAGTAGATGAAGAATTGAATGATGTGCGTCAAGGACTTTATAATATAAGCCATTTTCCTAGGTGTATTGGCGCCATAGACTGTACACATATAAAAATTCAAGTGAAGTACCAATTTTTGTAGTAAATATAATGCAGTTATATGCACATTATTTTCTGTTGAAATTAAACTAGATGCTAACCCCTTATAATTGTGACATTTAACTTATTTTTAGTGCCCAGGTGGTCCTGACGCCGAGATTTATAGAAATCGAAAAGGCTTCTTTTCTCTGAATATCCAAGCAATTTGTGATGCTGATCTATTAATAAGAAATATCGTCTGTCGTTGGCCTGGCTCAGCAGCTGATGCAACAATATTTAATAATTCAAGAATTAGGCGGGAATTTGAACTGGGAAGATTTGGCGATAATGACAATTTAATTTGTTTAAATCTTCATTTTTATTTTGAACTGACGTTCAAATTAAACTAGTTTGAAAAAGCTACTGTGTAGCGAAACGCGTCACTAATTTTAATTTGAACGTTAGTTCAAAATAAAAATGAAGATTTAAACAAATTAAATTATTTTATTTCATCATTAGTATGGATCTTCATCAAGTAAAAGCCTCATCTATTCAATTTTTGGCGATAATGTAATTCTTGGTGATTCGGGTTATCCTATTAGGCCCTATTTATTGACACCTGTACCCCAACCACAAACAGTTGCACAACAGTTATATAATGAGGCACAGATACGAACCAGAAATCCTATTGAGAGATGTTTCGGAGTTTTAAAAAGGAGATTCCCAATATTGTCACTGGGCATAAAAGTCCACATTAGCAAAGTAGAGAAAATAGTAGCAACAACAACTATTCTACATAACATTGCTACTTCAGTGAGAGATGAATTGCCTGCAGTAAATGAAGAAGTAGAAGCAGCAATTGAAGCACTCAACATAAATCTGGAAAATGGGGATAATGCGAGTGAACCAGTAGTGGCAGCCAATGAAATTGTTCGATATGCTTGTAAGAATATTTTTTTTACCTCCCTATATAAAATCTATAAAATTTCAAAATTCGAAACATTCAGCCCCTTTAGCACTCAGCACTCTTGACATGTGCACATTCCTAAATGGTCGCAGTCTGTATTTATGTTAACAACATTAAAGATACAAAGATATCGAATTACCTAAGCCAGCTTTGGTAGAATCTCAAAGACAGGCATAAGAAAAAGAACATTTTACTAAAAATCTTTGCTGTGTGAAGTTGAAATTAGTTGTCATTCTTATAATTTAAACTTATTGACTAAGTGCAATTTCTGTGTGTTGTGGCTGTTTGCTGATTAGGGTGAGTTTTCTCACTGAGTAATTAAGTTTTATCCATTAGCATTTGTTTTATTTCACAATCAAGTTATTTCTTTAAATAAATTAAATATTATTATCAATCAATATTTTATAGTCAATTCGATTAACTCTGATTTAGACAATCTTATTTCCAAAATTTACAGGGTTTTATTGTTTGATTAAAATGTATTTGAGAATGTACTTATTGTATATTTTGTTTTACCTACGAGGTATAATGAAAAATAAAGTGATTAGTAATATTATATTGTTTGTTCCGGCGTAGTACATTGCGGTCAGTGTATGCGTTTGTGTTTGGATTACTGTGGTCAGTTTTCCAGGGGTCGTACTGTGGTTTGTACGGGCTAGTGACATTGCGGTCAGTGTGCTAGTTTTGTCACTGCTATAGCACAAGAATGATTGTTTATTATTCCTGTTGCTGTAGTCAGTGTGATTGCCCTGTTTTTATCGATCGATAGTGGACACTGCGGTCAGTGTCGACGGAATGGAGAATTAATATTTGGTCACTTCTTTACTATGAAAATGAAACCACTGAGTTCTTGACATGAATCAACTTTAACAATGTTGTTTTCTAGTTAAAGATGGCTAGGAAAGATAATAATTTCATTTAGTTACCAATGTCAAATTTTGATTACTTTCTTTAATATAGAAATACTTTTGGTAAACTTGATTGCTCATCCGTATCTCTTTTTAATTTCAGGTACGACATCTCATATCTGCCTTTGGCCTATCATTTAAGTATTTAATTTAATTTTATATTATTACTATTTGATTTACATTTATATTGTCCTATTTTTTTTGGTCTCAATTATACCGAGTAAATTGAAATTAGTAAATGTTTTATTGCAACAACTTTTAAATACTTCCTGACATTAATTAAACGTAATAATAATAATAATATCATCGCCCATGGTTACAACATTTATTTATTTACATTTATTCATTTATTTATTTTATTTATTATATATATATATATATATATATATCTGTTTTTATCTCTTACATACTCTTATTACTCAATATTTTGGAAATCTTGTTTGAGTATTTTAAATTAAAAAATTATTTTGTTCAACTGTTTTAAAATAAAAGATCTATTTTGTTTTGTAATTTACAGTATTTTATTTCTAACACACTGGCATCTAATCACCTGACTCATATACCTAATGAGAAAGTATCTTAAGAAATTAAAATAAGTGATTTTCGTTTTTTTATATATTTGTTTTACACTGTAAAAACACTAAGCAACTTAATAATCTAAATAAAATATCACACAAATTACTAACAAAATAAAATATGCATACTAAACAAAAAATTTGTAACAAGTACAAAATGAAACTATATCCTCAAACTAAACAGCTCCATATTCTAAATAAAATATCACAAAAACAAATACTAACAATACATACTAAATAACACAAATTTGGCTTTTTTGTATAGCTAGATGACTTTTCATATTTGAAGTAAGTAGTTAAAATAGAAATAAAAAACCTAAACTCAAAAAAAAGTAACTGCTACATTTCTGTTGGCACATTTTTTTAAAAGTTCATTTGTATAATCATCATCCCTTTTAGGTTGATATCCCTGATGATGGTTATGGTCAAAAGTGCTCAACTTAATGAATTATTTTTATAACCACAATGGTCTTTCAATAATTTTATTTTCAAATCATGTTCTTCTCTCATATGTCGCAAGTGTAGGTCCTATTTTTTTCCTAAATATTGCATTTTTTTTCATGCTCTTCTTTTAGCTGCATCTTTTGTAAATCCACTAATTCTGTTTTGGAATGGGCCCACTGACCCAGTTTCGTTTTTAATGGGTCTCTAGGCCTAATACGGCTAGTTACATTAGTTCTTGCATTAGAACCACTTAAAGGGTTTTGGATTTTTAAGGCACTTGAAACAGGTCGCCTAAGTGTTGCAGCTGAAAATCCTGCACCTGGAATGAAGGTCTTCTCATTAGTTTGCAACTCTTGCTCATTATTAGTATTTTCTTGAGAATCTGGAAAATAAATATTTATAAATGAAAAAATGGAAACTTGCAATATGATAATACAGACACTAGATATAATTTTATAACAGTTACTTAATGCATATGATCCATAAAATTATTTAAAGTATTTTTAGTAAAAATTCTCAATATGTCAATGTTCAAAATATTATACGATAACCATAAAATAATATTAAAATTAATCTACAAAAATAATACAATTGCTTAAAGAAATATCTAAAGTTATGTATATAAGACATCTTATAAAATCAATATAAACATATTCCAGCCTAGAAGAACTAGGTTGATTTTAAATTTCCAAATCTGTAAAAAATTAGTAAGTAGATATGTTGAGCCATATTTCATAATAAACTGATATATTTTTGAATGAAATGATAACAAAAAAAAATGTATTGAATGGTTTCAAATACATATGTATCAAATTTATGATAAACTTACCACTCGCATCATCGTCAACTTCAGAGCACAGGCCAGTGACTTGTTTCCCTGAAAGTTCCTCTAGTTCCACATCAATATCATTGGCAGGAGATGGAACAAATTCTCCGCCACCTGTGCGTAGTCTCTGCAGTTTCTCTTCCGCGAAAGCTTTTTTAGATCTTTTTTTCATGTTTGTGAATTTGTTTTTTAGGATGCCGAAGTCCCTGTAACGATCGCTAGACGTATTAAATTTAAGAGCGACTATTTTCCACGCCTCCATTTTCTCGTCATTACTGACTGCGTCAGTCCATTTATTTTCAATAATGCTCCACTGTTGCTTGACACAATCCAAGAGGAGGCGTTCTTCTTTGGCCGTAAAGTTTTCTGACCTTTTTTTATTCTTATTCATTTTAAAATATACAAAAGCAAACAACACTTCAGGAACTGAGGGTTATAATCGCATTAAGAATTCTTCTTTTAGATTTTCTCTTTGGCAAAACGTAAGTAATTTACTCCACAGTAGTTCATTCGTCTAATATTCATTGATACCAACATTTCAAAATGATTGATTAAGAAAACTGCACGAAAACACCACTGGTACAACACGCACCGGTTTAAACTTTTGTTAAATTTAACCCTATGGTTAAATAAACCAGGTTTAGCCGACTGTTGGTACAACTCGCCCTATCTGTTTCAAAGATAATCCCTTGTTGCGAGACTTTTCAGCAACGATGTGGGGCATGTGTTTGGATGCTGGAGGAACGAGGAATGCTGAAGAAGTTGGAGAGAAAGCTAGGGGAAATGGTGTATTGGGAGAACATGGTAGAGATAATGTTGAGGGGGGAGGAGTAATGGATGGAGGTGAGTAGTGAGCATGGTTATGGGGAGAGAAGGACTCTATAAGGCATGAGAGGCAGGAGTGAAAGTTAGGGAGAAGACGACGGTGTGAGCGGAGAGTGTGCGAGGGACCGCCGCCCGTAGTGATTCCGAGGCGGGGGTAACGGCGAGTTTGAGGTGGGTTTGGTTGGTAGGCATCCCCTTGGGGATGAGTCCAACACTGTTTGGGTCCTGGACCCATTCGATCATGAGTTTCCCATCTCGCCCCGAAAAAAAAAATACTTTCAAAAATTACCTTAAGTCAAATCATAGGCGGGACGCAGAAACAGTAGTAAAAGAATCACCATAAAACGGACAGTGTTTGATAATAATCATGAGTTTATTGATGATATTAAGTCAAAAACTGCCTTCTAAATATTTGTCATCCATATTTTTGCGAGCACAATGAGAAACAAAATGTACTTAACCGCACTGGATCTGACAAATGTGCAAAAGCATTTTCGACAGAGAATCCAATGCTGAAACCCGCAAGAATTTTTCATGCGATTCCGAATCTCGCTTCCTGTGTCTCTTATTCAAAATCCACGTATGAAAGAGGTCCAGTAGAATTGTTCTGAGAAACAATATTAACAAAAATGACCAATACGCCTTTGAACTGAAGAATGTTTCGTGAATTCATGCTAACATTTCTTATTATATTCACAAAGTGATAACGGGATTACAAAAAAGTAATAAAGACGATATTTTTGTTACAGATAAATAGAAAGCGATGGAATTGTAGGACGATTAATGTGATTAATGCATTTTTTAGAGTATCAGACAAATTTTCGCCATTTTGCATTTTGAATGACAGCACAGATCGGGTAACAAACATTTTGACAGTGAATACCGAAAAATAGGGATCGACAATAGTATACTGTGTAGCTCGAAGGAAAAAACAATTCCGGACGACTGTGAAAATTTTTTGTCGAGGCGTTAGACGCTCGCGCTTCTACTTTTTCGCAAAAAAAGTATCAGTTAACTATTGCAAATTTTGTTTGATATTGCGTTGATGAGTTCTAATGATTGCATCAATTACCAATTACCAGAGCTACGGTGGCGTGCGGAAAAGTATCACTTTTTCTTTACGGGTCAAGATGGGAAACTCATGTTCGAATGGGACCCAAACAGTGTTGTACTCATCTCACCCAAGGGGATGTCTACCAACCAAACCCACCTCAAATTCGCCGTTACCCCGTCTCGGAATCTGCCCTTGCACACTCCGAGACGGGCGGTGATCCCTCGCACTCTCTCGGATCACACCGTCTTATACAGAGTATTCCAATGAAAACTATCCACCCCACATAATTCTGAAGACACTTTTATGAAAAAATGGAAAAACATGTCAAAAATCATTTAAAGGGGGACGCCTTTTACTCATATGTAGATGTTATAACTCCCCCTATAGTCACCACTCCCAATTTTTCAAACCCTATACATTACATTGCATTGTTGGATTCTCTTCTACAAAAGGATTACAAAAATGTATAATATATAGGTGGAAAGTCAATCAGTTGGGATAATTCCAATTCACTAATAGTATCATTTTAATCCTTAAGAAATCAGCAAAACAATACTGAATTATTTTATGAGGTTCTCCAATTTTTTTTTTTTCATTACTTCAATTACGTACTTATAAGTGGCAGTTCTTCCGGGATGAGTAGCCTCAAACTGTCTAGTTGTGGCTCTTGCAGATGTAATAGACACTTGAGGCAATGATTAATACGTGAACGTGAACGCAGCATTTGACAAGAACACGTGCGCAGTAAGTACTTCTCGGACGTATTTAGATACGTTTAACGTAAACTTGCGCGTTCCTACGTAAACCGTAAACTTAGGTGTTATTGAGCCAAGCTAAGCACTCGGAACACTTGAATATAAACGATTCACTTCACATGTCCCTTCACCTGTTTATTTTTATTTTAAGTAGAGTATACTGTTGCCCAAGTTCTCCTCATCATGAAGAATGTGTGAATCCAAGGCCTCATCATTTCATTGATCTATTAACGCTCCAAAATTGCTAACATATTTTACTTAAAATAAAGAAAAAACTGTACAAAAAAAGAAAAACCAAATAGAAATAACACAATAAATTTGGGTATAGATAGTGAATCTTGATTTCAGATAACGTTCCCTTTATCGTCTGCATTTTTTCGAAATAAACTATAGTTAATCACCTGTTTTAAATCTTTAATTTGTAACAAAATACATGTAGTAAATGTTGATTGTCGACAAATTTAAAACGTGATAAAAGGTAGGTCAGTTTTTGCAAAGTGCAATAACCCAACGGTATCTAAACACCCGTTTACGAATATTTCCGTCTGCATTTTTTTCAAAATAAACTCTAGTTAATCGCCTGTTCTTAAATCCTCCATTTTTACATACATGTGGCTACGAATCTTGTTTTCAGATAACACACGTTCCCTTTATCGACTGCATTTTTTTCGAAATGAACTCTAGTTAATGACTTGTTTTAAATCTTTGTTCAATCTTTCATTTTAGACGTTTCACATACAAAGTATTGTTAGGTTTGTTCCAACTGGCATTTATGAACGGTATAGTGCGCAAACTCGAATTTGGAATGGACACATCAACTTTATCACCCCTTCCAAAAGGTACAGTTTGTATACCGTCCCAAGCAGTCCCAAGAACGATACTTTAATCAGCTGGAACGTGAAAAAAATACAGCACTTGCGCGAACGATACCAAAAAGGGTTTTAACGCCGGTTGGAACGAAGCTATTATTTTGCATAATCAGGGTGGTAAACAAAACAAGTCAAGCCAGGGCAGCGTTATATATTAATTTCAGTAATGTGACTATAGAAGAATACTTGGATTCTACAGATTTTAATTTTTTAGATGTTACGGTTTAACAAAAAAATAAATGCTATTTATATACTTATTTCAACAAACGAAGGATACTTCTATAAAATATTGTACCAGTCACAATAGTAGAGCATGATACAATATATAGGTATGCGTATTTGTGTGTGTGCTTGAGATAACCTGGTGAGCTCCATACAACTGCAACCATTCGGAATCTTGATAGTTTCCATTACCTTTGAAAAGACGCACTTTATATGCTGTACTATTGGTGGGTATTTCGGTCTTTAGGGTTACTGCATTATTTGGTGTATCACCAACTATCATTTTTTGTACCATTACTATCAAAACATACAAACACTTCTCTAATATTATACGGATGCTGTATTAAAAAGTAGTTACCAATAATAGCTTGCAATATTATAAACTTTGGTGTCAGCTATCGTCTAATACTAAATGAATGATAACAATTTAATTCCCTACTCTTCAACTACCTTGCCCCCTCCTATTATATGTCGGAGCACACTTACTTCCGCTACACTTTATATTGAATATCAATACATCATTCATATACTGATATTTTCAATGATATGATTTATTTAAACTCTGAAATTTTGATACACCCTGTATATTATTTTATTGTGTGTTTCATATACTAGCTTTTTCCATGTACTACATACTAACTAGGTCAGCTGCGGTCATTAACCGTGCATTATATAAAGTAGGTCAGCAGGTGTTACTTTCGTACTTAGCCCCTGTGAACTTTCATTTAATATCTACTTAGGTGAACCCTCAATAGATTCAAATGTAAATAAAAGACAAACCCGGCGTCAATTATTGGGGGAGGGGGTTAAAGTTATAACGTCTTCATATGAGTAAAAAGAGGTGATTTTTGACGTGTTTTTTCATTTTTTCAAAAAAGTGACGAGTGAGAATTATGTGGGGTGGATGGTTTTCATTGATATGCACTGTATATTACACTGTTAAAGTTTCAAATTTGTTTTATGAGACAATAGCAGTGTTTTTATTTATAATTGTTGTTATCATGTCCAAAAACTCCAATATACCTGCATATTTCAGGCAACGAAGACTAAAAGCCACTGGTGTATCCAAGGGTACTTATGATTCTTATATTCTGGAGAAGAGAATTCCCACTTTGAAGTGTAAGTTTTTATAGTAGAATCAAAAAAGGTGAGCGGTCGTCGGACCGCCGACAGAAGCTTGCTTCATATGCACAATAGAATTACCATTTTTGATCATTTTCTTAAAGTTTGACAATTATTGACCATTTTTGACAATTATTGACCATTTTTGACAATTATTGACCAATTTTGACAGTTTTGACAATTATTGGTCATTTTTGACGATTTATCAAAAATTTTGACCATTTTAGACAATTTTTCCCAATTTTAACAATTATTGACCATTTTTGAGCATTTTTGACAGGTTCTGACAATTATTGACCATTTTTGACAATTTTTCAAAAAATTTGACAATTTTTAACAATTATTGACCATTTTTGACAGTTTTTAAGAAATTATTGACCATTTTTTCATAATTTTTGACAATTTCTGATCATTTTTCAAAATAATTAACAATTATTGACCATTTTTGACAATTATTGACCGATTTTGACAGTTTTGACAATTATTGATCATTCTTATCAATTTTTCAAAAATTTTGACCATTTTAGACCATTTTTCCAAATTTTAACAATTATTGACCATTTTTGACAATTTTTGAGCATTTTTGACAGGTTCTGACAATTATTGACCATTTTAGACAATTTTTCAAAAATTTTGACAATTTTTGACAATTATTGACCATTTTTGACAGTTTTTTATAATTATTGACCTTTTTTTCAAAATTTTGACAATTTTTTCCATTTTTCAAAATTTTAACAATTATCGACAATTTTTGACAGTTTCTGACAATTATTGACCCTTTTTGATCATTTTTCAAAATTTTAACAATTATTGACTATTTTTCAAAAATTTTGACAATTTTTGAAAATATAAAAGTTTAAAATATAAAAGTGTACAAAATATCTATTTTCTACTTATCTTTATTTTTGAACTCTTGTATTGATTGTTACCCTCCGCCCTTCCTGCCTGGCTATTGTCGATATAGGACGAGCGGAGAATC
The DNA here is from genome assembly GCA_947563755.1 of Lochmaea crataegi. Lineage (NCBI taxonomy): Eukaryota > Metazoa > Arthropoda > Insecta > Coleoptera > Chrysomelidae > Lochmaea > Lochmaea crataegi. Next base: position 40,342,121 of record OX387430.1, on the reverse strand, counting down.
GAATTAATCGATCTTTACTTCTTTCGGTCGACTAGCTCTGATAAAAAAAGAAGGTTAACCTGGTAGAGTGGGGGGGGGGTAAGGATAATAGTTAAATTAATGAAGACAGATATCCTAAAGAGCCCGTTGCGGTTCTGAACCGTGGATATATCCTCTACCTATAAAAGTAACTCTATGGTCGAAATTTGTCAAAAACTATATCTATGGTTCACAATACCTATTGGTAATCTCTACGGTTGACGTTTGTCACAAATTATGTCAACTTTACGTCACTACGCTATTATAATAACGAAATAACAAATTTTAAGGCGATACACTGAAAAGATAATTATAAAGTTGTTTTAGGGCCGGTTCTACAATTTGAGTATAAACCAGGTATTTGCTATACGTAGGATAACGAGTCACTATTGCGTTCTACAAAAGAGGTATATCTTTATTCCAAGTATAAGGGCCGATTCTACAATACCAGTATAAAAGTCAGTATAGTTATTCCTTCGATATTTTATACCTAGATTTATATCGAGAATAACTGGTTGTCGGTTCTACAATGGATTTCTATGACAGGTACAGTTATTCCGAGAATATCTCGCTGGTAGTTCCAATAAACCAACGTTTTGACGTTTGACGCTTTGAAAAGCAGGAAATTCTGCTATATTAAATAACCATAATTCAAATTTCTTGGATTGTTTTGATAAATTAGAGTGTGGAAGAGAATTAACTAATTTCAGAATGTAAGTTTTTCTTATTTTGGTTATAAATAAAAAGGATGTTAATCAATAAAATTGGTGTGCTATTTTACTTACCGATTCTACAATACCAGTATAAAAGTCAGTATAGTTATTCCTTCGATATTTTATACCTAGATTTATATCGAGAATAACTGGTTGTCGGTTCTACAATGGATTTCTATGACAGGTACAGTTATTCCGAGAATATCTCGCTGGTAGTTCCAATGAACCAACGTTTTGACGTTTGACGCTTTGAAATTTAACCAGAGTATAAGTTATCTATTCCAATTTGAGAGAATAACCGAGGAATAAACTTATTCTGCATTTCTATTGGTTGGTTTCGCGTGAAAATACCAACAACAATTGCTGTAATGTCTCGCGTCAGAAGATAGGAAATTGAAGATATAAGACTATACTGATCCTAAAGTATTTAAAGTTATGTAAAGTATAGCATAAGTTGAATGAGGTTTCTAATTTGAAAAATTTGTTATCAGGCAGAATTATTTTGAAGAATATGATGAACTGGAATTTCTTATGTGCTTTTGGCTGCAGAAACAGATATGCTGTCTGCAGGCCTTAATCTTCCCTAGTATTAATAACTGTGTCAGTTTTTTGGATTCTGAAATAAATTCAATGATATGAAAGTTAAATTCCTACTTCAAAAATGCAACCTCTTCACCTCTTCCATTAAAATAGCAAATCAATATTATTGATTAACATCCAACCACTAACATTCTGAAATTAGTGAATTCTCTTCCACTCCCTAATTTATCAAAACAATCCAAGAAATTTGGATTATGGTTAGTTAATATATCAGAATTTCAAAGCGTCAAACGTCAACACGATGGTTCATTGGAACTACCAGCGAGATATTCTCGGAATAACTGCACCTGTCATAGAAATCCATTGTAGAACCGACAACCAGTTATTCTCGATATAAATCTAGGTATAAAATATCGAAGGAATAACTATACTGGTATTGTAGAATCGGCCCTTATAATTTTACACTACCATTCCATGCTCTCAACTACCCCCCAGAGTATATATACTTTAGGTGCACATAGGTTAATTCTACGGATAATATTCTACTATAATATACTTAGTAATATGAATGAAATCTTATGTCATCTATAAGATGTTCCAAGTCTCACAGTTTAAGCTTTACCCTAACAATAAGTGTAATAGGTAACCAAAAAGGTTATTTAACCAGGTTAGTGAACTTAAGCAAACTATCTACGGTTAATACTATGATAATTGCGGGTAATAATTACACTAAAAACTTGGTAAATCACTACTTCTAAAGATTGATAAAACAACTATAACTAAACTGTACGCTACACTAGTAATTAAGCCACAAAAGCACCTCCACGGTGATTTTGGATCAAGTAGATATTGATTGTAGAAGAAAAATATGGATAGATCTCACCAAATTGTTGTTAGGCCAACTCCAGAGTGTCTTGGCGGATCTGGCTAAAGTGTATAAGGATGTCGATCAGTTGATGTACCACACCAGTTGAGGTTCAAGATGGCCAAAGCAGCTCGTACACTTCGAAGTGTATTCTTACTTGAAAAGGTCAATGGAAACCAGAATAAGGTGAGTAGATAGACAAGACGTAAAAAAAAGGTCTGTAAAGAAAAGTTAAGTAGTTTTAACCATTTGTTTTGTTCTTTAAAAGAAGATGAACATGTGATCATAAGAAGTGCTCACCCTGAGATGATGGTGGACCTTCAAAGGTGGTAATTTGTTTATTTACCAGGTAAAAAATTCCTACAAGCTACAAGCGTTTCTCCGTCCAACAGAGCTATTCCTGATAATCTTAAACACTTCCTGGGCGATATCCAGAAAATTCTGATAAACAGGTACACTTAGTACATGTGCACAGGAATGAAGTTTGTTTCTACCCGCACAAAAATGGTGGTCCAAAAATGACAGAACTTGCTTCCACCTTGCGGGGTCACAGGTCACAAGGTATTCTTTTAGTTCCAAGAACAGAGAGGTCGACAGGTTGAAGGTGATGTTAAATTAACATTAAGAGAATGAATTTACTGTAAAAATCCTCAGTCTCCACAATTATATGGAACTGTTAAATTACATAAAGTATCGAAACCAATTAGACCTGTAGTTTCTTACGTTAATACTCCTAATAATAAGTTAGCTAAAAAACTTAACAATTTACTTAATAGCTATGGAGGTATATCTAAATACTCAATTGAAAATTCAATAGAACTAATCAAAAAATTAAAAACATACAAATTACAAGATAACTCTAAACTTATTTCATTTGATGTTACCAATATGTTCTCTAAAATTCCTTTTAAAGAATGTATAACACTTGTTAAAAAATTACTAGAGGATAAAAATATCAATCCAGGAATAATATCAGATATACTCAATTTGTTTGATGTATGTATTAATCAGAATTATTTTACTTTTGATAATAAGGTATATATTCAAAATGAAGGTTTACCAATGGGAAGCCCTATATCACCAATTTTAGCAAACATTTTTATGGACAGTTTAGAAAGAAAAATCTTTGAAAGTAACATTTCAAAAAATATATTATTTTGGTATAGGTATGTAGATGACATATTAGCTTGTTTTGTAGGTAGTGAACGACAATTAGATATATTGTTCAATCATATTAATAATTTACATCCAAAAATTAAATTTACATTAGAAGTTGAAGAAAATAACTCAATCAATTTTCTTGATATTAAAATTCAAAGAGTCAATAATATACTTGATTTTTCAATTTACATAAAACCAACACATACTGATGTGACTATACCATATAGTTCCAATCATCCCATGTCGCATAAATTAGCAGCATATAATTCAATGATACATAGAGCATTTTCAGTTCCTATGAACAAATATAATTTTGATAGAGAAATTAATATAATTAAACAAATAGCCACATCCAGCGGTTATCCATTACATATAATAAATAAATTAATTAATAAAAAAAAGAAAAAGTGGCATTACAATTAATATTATCTGAAAAAACTAGGGAAATGCAAAATTACAAAACCATCACATATGCTGGTAATATTTCTAATAATATTTCAAAGATAATATCTTGTTCAACAAATACAGCAATTTCTTTTAAAACACAAAACAATGTGAGTAAAAAATTGTTAAATGTAAAAACAAAAATACCCCCATTAAAAAAGTCTGGAATATATAAACTTAAATGTCCAGAATGTAATGCTGTCTATATTGGTCAAACAATTCGAAATTTTGAAATAAGATACAATGCACACTCACGAGCATACAGATTAAAACAGCCAGATAAATCACATTACGCAAAACACCTTCTTGACCCAAAACATTCATTAACACCTAACACAGAACTAGAAGTACTGCATATTTGTGATAAGAAACAAGAGCTAGATTTCCTTGAAGAACTAGAAATAAGAAGACACTTGGGAGACCCACAATATGAAGTTGTCAATGAACAGATAAATCTAGGGAGCTCTCCACTAATAAATTGTCTTCTTAAGTAACTATTGTAAAGATCAGCAGATATAGTTTTCCTTGGTTTCCTATATCATTGCACAGTTATACTGATCTTAAATGGGAAAAAGATATCCAGGATACCCCATAGGGCTAATAATACCTAAGCTTTAATATTTGTAAAATCATATCTTCTTCTTTTTTCTATTCATATATATTAAGTCAATCACAAGATAGGTCACTTACTATTTGGTCTAGCCAAAATATTAAACATCAAGTAGGTATCACATAAAATGTAACTTCTGTCATTCTGACGATGATATGTCAATATCGAAATAATTATCAATATCCTTTAATAATTTTCATAAATATTTTAATTAAATAGTGGAATTAATTAGAAACAGTTAGTTTCATTTATAACATTAATTCAGAGAATGGTCAAGGTCATGTCAAAAGGGTAAACAAAAATGACTTTGAATTTTAACCATTCATATACGAACTGCATCTTAACTATAACCAAAGTTAATTAACAATTCCTAGGTATTTCCTGAATTTATTCTAAACTTTTTTCGCTAAGTGCCAAAACCAATACTGTTAGCAAGCAGACGAATAACAGGGTACTTGTACAATACTTTGAATCAACCAAGTCAAATAAATATTTTGTCAAGCTATTAATGTGAATCAACCAACATTGTCCCCTAATTGATTATTATCGGTTAGTGTACCCTTAAGTTCAGAACCGTAACATGATAACATTGTCAACCTCTCCTTTCTCCATTGAACAGTTTTTTGCTGGCTAACTGACATTTCCTATTACGCTATTTCATTCTGTTATCTGGTAAACTAAATAAAAATTTTCATTATTATATTTGTTTCAATATATTTCTCATCCCACTTACTGCTCCTAATACATATTTACACATAATTATTTACAGTGCCAGGCGGAAAATAAAAATGAATAAATTCTGGTTTAAGATAACAAAATAGCTGCTTCCCCCAATATTCAATCATTTCTTTCAAATCAATTTAAAATTTCACTCTCATATCCCTGATACCCAATAACATTAAAATCGTTACGCCTATGATTTAAAGGTTCAACCTCAAATTTCCAGGATGGCTCCAACTATGACGTCACTTCCAAGCATTTTGCTGTGACGTAGGTGACCCATTCTCCATTGAAACGGACTCTATAAAGTATAGAGGACTGTCGTAAATGGCGTCACACACCTTAATATCCGAGGATGCATACGGGACTGGGTAAAACGAAAACAATGAGTGAAGCCCCTCTTATATATCACGAGAAACATCCATTGAAAAACCGTCGGAACACAAAACTGAAGAACTACTCAAGGTGAACAGGAACCAAATCATAACAATAACGGGTCTTCCCTCAGGTCACAGTCCAATGAGAGCACATCTGTACAAAATAGGGCTGTACCACAGGGAACTTCGTGGTAAAGGGATAAAAATGGCCAAACCCTAAACCTATACTGTCACAATGCGATGCACTAGACTGCAAAGGACAGGCGAAGTTCCAAAATTCAAGAAGCTGGGGTCTAGATAGCGACTGGACCAGCATCCGAGGAAAAAAAAAGAAACATTATTGTCATTAATCAATTTCGTATCTCGCTGTTTACTGATGCAGATCTTTGTTTTATTTAACATCGAGTGATAATATGGAACGTAGAAATGGACGTTGATGCAATAGATAACGACATACTTATCAAAGTATTTTAAAAAACAGTTGAGTTAATATGAAATATCTGCCATCGTTAACCTGCCCAATAAAAATCAGATCGATGACGATATTCCCGATATTTTGGAAGCTTTACGTGCCAAAAAGTAAAACAGTAAAAATTCTGGGATGGTCCATACCAAACCTTGAAACAAAAGTGACCAACAACTGGAATAGTATTTCGCGAAGAAGTTTAGTTAGATAAAAGAATGTTTCATGCAATAAAAGCATTAAAAAAATAATAGCTTTTCATCATCAGGGAATTTATTCTTCATAACACGATTTTTACTATTGACTGCTACATATGCAACTTTAATAAGTAGCACTTGCTCCGTTTCGAAAATTACTGCCGAATAACAAAATTATTTCCATTGTATTAAAACATGCAATTTTTTTTTCTTCCTGTTTATGACCAGGGACAAAGTCCATTAGCCGAATATGTTTTAATTAATTTATTTTTTAATATAAAACATGCAATATACAGGATGATTAATTAGTGTGATAAAGCTCAGTAGGTCTGTTATCCTGATATATACCAAAAAATGTTATGTATAAAAATTGTAGGTAGCTTTAACCTTCATATTTCAAAATTAGTTACAATGTTGCAAGGTGTTCCATAACTCGGTACCAGAGCAAAAGTTATGTATTTTTTCAATGAATCTCCCTATATTTTTCTTTAAAACTGTTCCAGTCTGTAAATTTTGGTAATTATAAAAAAATCTTTGGCTTCAATAGATTTTTATTCTTTTTTTCATATCCAATTATATAGGGCGTTGAACTTGTTACGATTTTAACGAAAAATTGGTTATAACTTTAAGAATATCCCGTATAACAGATTACAAGTTTTACAGTAAAATATAGGGTGTTTCATTTAAAAAAAAAAATATAACTTTTGATCTGACACCGAGTTGTGAAACATTGTAACTAATTTTGAAATATGAAGCTTGCAACTGCCTACCATTTTTACACCACACTTTTTTGTATCTTTTATGATAACAGATCTACTGAGCTTTATCACACAAATCAATTACCCTGTACTATATGCTTATATGTAAAATGATACCTGCATTATCCCCGAATATTTTGTATTTGTTACTAATCTAAACTTCATTTTTCTGTGATTTTGACAATTTCCGCAAGTTCACAGAATAGCAATTGAAATAGGGTGAAATTTGAAAGCTGGTATAAACCACGAAATTTTTAAAACTATGCAAAATGCTGGACACTAAATTCACAGATTGAAAAGAAAATAGTTGTCTTCGAAATGTATGTGTATAGACGGATGCTGCGAATTTCAAGAGTCCAAAGGATCACCAACGATGAAGTTCTTCAACGCATGCACAAACAAAAAGAACTACTGAACACCATCAAGGGAAAAAAATGCAATATCTGGGTCATACGATGAGAGGTGATAAATACGAAATATTACGCCTCATAATAGAGGGCAAAGTTCAGGGGAAATAATCAGTAGGAAGCGCCAGAACTCATGGTTAAAATATTTAAGGAGATGGTTCGACCGCTCGTCTGCAGAAATCGTTCGTGCTGCAGTTTCCAGAGCTAAAATTGCCATTTGCATCGCCAACCTTCGGCAGGAGAGGGCGTGATAAGAAGAAGATGCATAATTTTTAGACATAAATAAATACCAAATGCTTTCCCAAGATTTTATTGAGCTTTGATGGCAACTAACTTGGTTTTTTTTGTTCTAAATGGAACTTCAATGTTTCCAACTCTGCTGCTAATTTTAAAATCGCTTATTCTTGTAAATCATATTCTCAAAAAAACACTTATTCATTTATTTATTGGACGATTTTTGCATCATATAATAAATAGGGTTCTGTGTAATCTATGAGGACTGAAGGATTTTAGCACGTTTCATACCCAACTAACCCGCTTCTGAATCAATGATTTTATTTTGTTTGTTTGATTTTTCGTTAATTTGAAATTGTTGTTGACGTAACCTAATGAACTCATCTTGAAATCGTTGGCCAATATTGGATTATTCCACGCAATGGCAGGAAAAAGGGAACGGTAAATATCGCTTTAGAGTTAATGAAGATTTAACTTCGGTCATTTCATTTAAATGGGCAATAAATATTTTTCAATCGAATTGTCCAGTTGGCTCATTGTGGCTTATACTGTGCTGGTACGCTTATTTCTACAACTGATGAAATAAAACAAATTAATTTGTTTAAATCTTCATTATTTAATTAATTTAATTAAATTAAATAATGAAGATTTAAACAAATTAATTTGTTTTATTTCATCAGTAGTATGGATCTTCATCAAGTAAAAGCCTCATCTATTCAATTTTTATTTCTACAAGCTAAAAAAGTAAAAAAAAAACAGTACATTTTTAGAAAGATGCAAATAAATAAATTTATAGTAAAAGAACATTTATATATTCAATGATACAAATAAAGGAGAATGTCGATATTAAATATCCAAAGTTCATTGCATTTTATAAACGTCAAAATACCGCATATTTATGTTGATAAATTCGTTATTTGTGCCGTGAATAGAATTTTAAAAAACGGTGATAAGTGGGTAGTAAGAAAATTCGTATGTACTACATAGGAGTAGAGTGCCTTTTCCTCTCTTGGATTATTACTACTATTATTATTAGTAAACTACATCCTGCGGTAGGAAAAGTGGGACTTTTCTCCCTAGAGATACAAATAGCCATTTCCTATTTTTTGAAAACATACTTTTTTTACAATGTTTTTATGCAAAATTTTCTTCTTCACAACTTTTATTTTGGATTATTTTTCTAGCCCCAAATTATTTATAGTTTGTCATTTTTGTGGAATAAAAATAAAATAATGTATTATTTTATGATTGCAATTCATAGGTTGTAATTGTTATCTAGAATTTTGGGTTATTTTACATTGAGATAGAGAGAGAGAGAAAAGCTTTATTGTCATGAAAAATTTTACCGTTCCATTGACAAAGCGACATAATTTGAAAATAGACAGATAACATTGTAATGTCTATCGACCTGTTTCGATTTTATAGAATAAATACTTTTAATTACCGCTCGTCGTCTCATTAGCCACTTCCAATTATAGTTCTGTGATCCCAAATTCTTCAACCCTGACCATAAGACAATTGAGGTCTGCCAACGGTCGCTTCCATTTTTTCAACGCCACGAGCCACGAGGGACAGCTTTCCGCTATCGACTCTCTTCGAGGAAAGGCCTCCATTTTTCGATCGCTTTTATACCTCTCCTATCTAATTAATTTTGCTGTGGTAAGTTCAAAATCATAATTTATAATTAATGTGCTTCTTCTAAAGTACTGTCTGTTATAATTTTTGTATGCATTCCTTATTTTTTACAGAGATAGACGAAATTAAATTCAACACGTGGTCATAAACTGTTCTTTTATACTAATATGGTAGTTTTAAACCGATTACTCTTTTACAATTCACTGTTTTACTTTTGTGCAAACATTTGCAAGCTTTTTCTGACGCAGAATAACTTTTTTTAACCAAAAATAACATTTTTATAACAGAACGAATCTACTAACCTATAATAGTAATTATGCACCAAGGTAGAAAAGTGAGGTATTGTTGTCGAGGTCCATTAAATGGATCCGAGACACTAATACACTTTTCTACCGTGGCTCATATAGCATTTTTTTCACTACTTCACTACTGGCATTTTATTTTTTTAAATATTAGTTTGTCGACTCCCGTTTGACAAGACATGACAGCTGTGCACAAGTTAACCTCACATTCTATTAAATAGATTGAGATTTAGTTATAATCAAGTAGGCTCTGTATTTTTCTACCTTGGTTAATAATGAACAACTTTACTACCTCAACAAAAGTCAATAAAGTTAGGTTTAGAGGCTGGTAGTGAAAAAAATATTCTTTCGTACCGCCAGTCGGCTTCATATATTTCTTAAGCACGATATTTTTTTCATATAACTACATGACTTTTTGCTATAATGAGTTTTATTCAGATCATTAGTATTCTTTTTTTAATTTAGCCGATAATTGCTTTTTTACTGTTTTAGCATGGGACATATAATATTGGAAAGCTTTCAGTACATTAAATCAATTTTTGACTTTCAAACAACGGCCTTCCTTTTTTTAACCTGAAAAGCTGACCAACATAATGTGCCATTACATTCAAGTTCCTATATATCCCTGATCCACCTGTACTTCTAGGTAAGCACAGCCCCTAGGATATAAGCCCCAGGCAAGGATATAACCCCAACCCCTAGGCTAGGATACAAGATATAAGACCTAGACCAGGATACCGCCCTAGACCAGGACACAGCTGCTAGGATACCGTTCAAATCAAGACTTTATCTACCTATCTTCTTCGAGATCTTCTCAAGACTTCGTAGAGGCAAGATCCACCTACCTTTTCCGGAAACAACACTTCATAAGCTAAGTACCTATAAAAGTACAAATTATCCTCACTTTTGTTCATTTCCTGTGGCAGGAGAGCAAAATATGAATTTGTTTTAAATCCCATTTTTTGTTTTTTTTTTCTAAATCCTCAACTATAAAAGTTGAGGGAGATATCGCCCGGGTAGAGTTTTAAAATTTCTTTTTTTAAGTAACATTTTATTATTACTTTTATTTAAATTCTACAAGGCGTTTCTACCTTTTCCGCCGCCTTAGTTTTTTTAAATTCATTAGTATTTTTTATCGACGTCAAGAAGGTAGTGGCGCCCTCAATTTTTACAACCTTCCTGTTATTCTTGAGTGACATAAACTTGGGGTCGAATCACCCTTGAGAGGAGTCTCTAGCCGGAGCCCTTCAAGCTGGAGCGTTTACAGTTACAAATTAGCGCCCCTTACCCTTACAAAATATAAAAGTATAAAATTCACAACAAAATATGAAAAAAATAAAAATACTGACTATTCTATACTAATAATACGAAACATATTTTTCATTCTCCCCCCTACGAAAATTGACTTTTTTATTTTAAATACGCAAGCGAAAGCGAAAGTAAAACATGCTAGGTTATCGGTTGCTAAGTATGAAAAACTTTCGTGCCCTGGACAACGAACAAATAAAATGTCAAATATTTATTTAGATTGGAAATTAAATGTAAAATTACAATTGTTGTATGTTCCTGAAAGATTTAACGGCAAATGTTGATTGAAATCTTGTTTGAAAGCAACGTCACTGGAAATTTTGACTTGCTTGTCGATTTAAATACCAATAATACATCTTCAGTTATTGTGGACACATCTTTCGTTGTACACCATTTGATGAAATTTTCATAGGCTTGATTGTAACGGTCTTTAGGTTTTTCGGTAACAAACTTCTGCACGCAATAATTGCTGCTTCTTCAATGGAATTCATTTTTAACTAGATTCTAGCCAAATATTAAACTTAAAAGATGTAGACGTTATGGAAGAATAATTATTTGACAACTGTCAAAATATTAGTTTTTGTTGACACGAATGTTACCAAAGTAACGTTAACTCACGCCTTCTACCCATTTTATTACAGTCTACAGAGAATTTTTTGCAACTTTAAATTATGTGTTTTAATAATAAAATCGGGGGAAGAATGAAAAGTTTAATACATTACACGCTGCAAAAGCCCTTTCAGGTGCTCGGAAGTATTCAAATAACCTCGGCTACGCTTCGCTTCGCCTCGGCTATTTGAATACACCTCGCACCTAAAAGTAAGCTTTCGCAGCTTGTAATGTAAATAACTAATAATATACAAATTTAACATATTATAATACAATATTTTAATATCGTAAGTCTAAGGTAGATGGTCGATTGTAGAATTTTTCCACTGAATAATAAGGTCTTTCTAACAGAAATGCCTGTGTCAATCTGCGAAACTTATTAAATGTATTTGCCACTTCTAATTCTGAATGTAGCTGATTGAATAATTTTTTGGCATTGAAGGTGATGGAGTTTTCTGCCAGATCAGAGGTAAGTAAATGTCGAAATTTTTTCTTCCAGTAGGGTAACTATGAATTGGTCTCTCATTAGAATTGTGAAAGTGTTTTCGAACCAAACACACGAATTTCAAAATGGATAGAGCAGGAAGAGTTGAAATTTTTTATTTTTTAACATAGATTCGAAAAGGTACAAACTACAAGACTACCAGGAAGAAAAACCATAGCGAAGGTGCGATTCAAACAAGAGTAGTGAGTTGTTGAAGTAGTAAAAGAATCGAGCAGTTAAGACACAGATTTAATTGCAAAAGAATCAGATGGTAATTTTTTCGCTAAAGTGTCTACATGTACAGACCATTTAAAGCCACCGTCAATATGGAGACCAATAAACTTAAGAGGCTGCAAAGCTCCTTTGTGAGACAAAGACAAACCTGCAGAAATCACTTTGGAGCCAAATATGATACAAATAATTATGCTACATTTTAAAATTATTTTGGCTTCTGCAGAGACTTCCAAAAAAAGGGTGCCACAAAAATCCATATTTTTTTTAATGGAATGCTAAAGATATTTTGGCACTGAATGACCATTGAGTTCTTTAATACTGGTCAAATTTTTTTGACTATAACTAGAATTCTAATACTTATTTTATGGTTCTCTTGAACTGCCAAGCAAATTGCTAATTCATTGTCCTAATTGAGAACCGTTTTATCCTTTGTCGTTTTTTCATACGCCACGTTACCGGTTCATCTCAAATCTCTCTCTTAATTTGGTTAAATTTCTTAAATCTGGGTGCCGCCTTCAAGTATATTTTAGTTCATAAACTCGTTAACCCGTCATTTGTCGCTACCCACATTCAAACGCGGTTTGTCACGCGTGAGCATTTTGTTCACATTCCGAATATTTGTGTGTTTAACAAAAAATAGTCCAAAAAAGAAGTAATATACTTCAGAACAAAAAAATGTAACATAAATTAGCCAAATAACAATAAACTAAGGAGTTGTAGGGAGTTCTTGTGCTTGAAGGCTCTGTAGACATCTTTGACACATGACTCTGGAATGTTCATTACATAAATAAATAGAGCACTTGCAACATGTTTTCTTGGTTTCCCTATTTTTGCGTCGTGGGCACAATGAGCACATACCAGTAGCACTAACACTAGGTTCTGGAATTTTCTCTTCAACACCTTCGAGCTGCTTTACTGAATTCCGTAGTTTTAGAGGCAGATTTGGAACAGATAGTCTAATTTGCGCCTGTGGCTTCATAAGTTCCAAAGCTAATTCTCTTAAAAATAAACGACGGTCTAATTTGTTTTCTGTGGTGGCCGAGTAGAGAATCTGGCTGTTGATTCCACCAAAAATCTCGCGTCTCTTGCTATTGGTTTTACGCCTGGAAGTTTTATAACTATATATTCCTTAGATCTTCGAAAATTAGTACGAGATAGTAGATTTATCTCTTCCAACATACGAAAGATCCCTCTGCTGTATGTATTCGTCTTCGTCTGAGGAATCAACTGGGGACTGTTCAGAATCAGTTGGGTGATTGCTGTGGGTCGAGGGGGCATCTGATTCATATTCATCTAACCGCTGTACTTCGTTAAAATCGTCATTATGTGCCACGAGCCATGGAATATTGGTCGCTAGTAAGAGAAACATAATAAGCTTAAAATTGTACTATTAATCAATAACTTACCATTCAATTCTTCTTCTGGTGGCTCCAAAGCCATTTGTACTAATATTTTCCCTCGACTCATTGTATATTCAATAACAGTAAAATCGCAATATTAAATTATTGAAACAATATTTAAAATTATATACACTAACTCGCTCAATGAGCAAAACGCTCACGGAATAAAAGTTTATTATACGTGGATTGTCGCTCGATGGGAAAAATGCTCACTTAGGGTACGCTGCTGCAAACTCCTAAATTTTTTCCGATTGCACACAACATATCAACCAATTCTTGTTGTGAGTAGTTAGTCATTTTGAGAATCAACTTCTAACATTTTTACAATATTGTAAACTGACAAAATTTGTGTCATAGTCAACAATCCTAGTTTTTCAATATTTTGTCATAGCCTTCTCTACTTAAGTTAATGTGAATTTGATCGTTTTACACATTACGCCTTGTTTAAGAAATCTGCCAGGGTCGGGTATAATGTATAAGTATTGTTGAACAGGGAATTGAATAGGGTTTCTAAATATGCAATAATATACAGGGTGTCACATTTGAAATTTTTGAAAAAATCCACTCTAAAAATTGGAAACTTTGGCATTAAACTTTGGATACCCTGTATAATTGAAATAAAATATACTTCTATCGGTGTTTTTCTGGTCATTACTCAAGGTCTTGATCAAAATTGTATTTAAATTACTCACCAGATGTCTTTAGTATTTCGGTTTAAATGAGATAATGTAAAATGATAAATTTTGACGAATTTCGCAACAACTTGGCAACGTTGTATGAGATAGTGGAAAAAAATTGACCAGTAATGTAGACCTCAATGGTGACTCAGAAAGTGCCACAATATCCCCACCATTCCATTAAAAAAAACATGGATAGTTTCTAGTATTATTTTTTCGCCACCCTTGTACAGGAGAAAAATTATAGCTGTTTTTCGACTGTTAGGGAAGAGGCCTTTTTCAAAAGATTGATTGATTAGAGAACCTAAGACGTTAATCACCACATCTGAGATATTTGAAAATAACTTAGCCACAGGAAGTTTTCTTTTAATTGTTGAATTCGACACGGTTGAGGTCAATAAAGTTTGATGAACGAGTTTTATTCCTTAAATCATTGATAACAAACCAAGTTTTCCTGGAAGAATTGAGAAATGAGACATTGTTACCACTAATTTTATGGTTACTGCAGTTTCCAACCATTTTATGAATGATGGAAAAATTAAAGTATGACCACGGCTAGTCAAATCTCAGTGTGGATCCTTTACAGAGTTAACTAATACAATTCCAGGGTAAAAGTCTACTTTACACTTCAATTAAAAAAAACTAAATTTAATAATTTAATAATAATAATAATAATAATTTTATTCACCATATAAAATACATTCAGAACATGATGCCTCGATGTACCTAGTGAATAAAGGAATAACTTACGAGGTGAAATTACCTGTATGTAAGTACAATAAAATGTTAATAAGGAAATATAACTACATAAATATTATTTTCGGACACCACAATTAAAAATATACAGATATAAGGTGAAGGGAATTTCTAAAATATTCTTATCACTGACTAACTAGTGGAACATCTGAGTTTTTTTTTCAAATTTTTTTTTATTATTATTATAATTTTTTTTGACTACATCTAATAAAATTACCCGAGACTTTTCCAATATATGTACATATATTAACCTAGCAAATTTTGTATTTTTTGCCTTGATAATCTTGTTAGTAACTTTCACTGCTTTGTAGTTGAAAAAAGAAATTTAATATTTTCGGTCCAAAAGCAAACCCTCTTTGTCCCACAGATTTTAACATTAAAGGTAAAACATAGATATCCCGCTGTCTTGTACTATATGAATGATTGCCAGTTGAAAGTAATGATCGGTTTGCAAATTGGTAGTTACAAATCTGAAAGAAGAATAGTTGACGACAATCAAAAACTTCTGCTTCTTTGTATAACTGGTCACTAGAATACATTCTGTTTCTCCTAAGAATTATTCTTAAAAAACTTCGTTGAAGAACCTCAAGGGAGTTTAAGTAAGTTCTACATACGCCACCCCATCCTATGATTCCATATCTTAGGTGAGACTCTACCAAACTTTTGTAAACTATGATCTTTTGCTTTAAATTAAGAATAACTGAAAACTGTCTAAATCTATATAATATTGTTCTAAGTTTTCTCAATAAATAATCAATATGAGCACTCCATTTCAGACTACTATCAATAATTATCCCTAAATATTTAATTTTCCTCGCTGATTTAATTTTTATGTTATTTTGGATAATTAGGTCGAAATTTGGGAGAGAAATTTCTTGGGAACTAAAAAGTATGTTAAATGTTTTTCCAAAATTTATAGATAGGAGTCTGTCGTCAAACCATTCCTTAAGTTTTTCTAAATTTTTTTCTACCTTAGTTTTCAATTTGAACCAGTTATCTTCGCTATAAAATATGACAGTGTCGTTAGCAAAACTCATTATTTTATTATTTTCTTGTAATGGGTAGATGATGAATAGCAAAGTCCCTAACACTCTTCCTTGAGGAACTCCACAAATAACTGTTCGCTCATTACTTTCATATTTGTTTATTATTACTTTTTGTTTCCAATTTGTGAATAGCTTGCAAACAAATCATGTGCTGTACCTCGTACGCCCATATTTTCCATTGTCTCTAATAACAGAGAGTCATCTACAGTGTCAAATGCCTTAATTAGATCAATAAATACTCCTATGGATGGTTCTCCTTTATCTATTGCTTCATATATTATATTTTTAGTTAAATCTAAAATAGCATCTTGTGTTGACATTTTCTGCCTAAAACCGAATTGTTGTTTAGATAAGATGTTATGTTTTTCAATAAATTTTATTAATCTTATTTTTATGAGCATCTCAGTAACTTTTGCAAGACTGGTAATTAATGCTATTGGCCTTTAATTGTTCATCTCAGTTCTGTCCCCATTTTTAGATATGGTCGTTACAATAGAGAGTTTCAGTGCTGAGGGAATATTCCCACATTGAAAATTTTTATTATTTATATAAGATGAAGGTTCTGCTATGTATTTTGATATTAATTTCAGAGTTTCAGCTTTAATACCATCAAATCCTGGGGATTTATTATTCTTCAGCTGAAAAATGATTTTTATTATTTCTATAGGATTAATAGGAGATAGAAAGATCGAGTTAGGATTAAACAGCTTAGAACCTAAAAATTTCGAATTTTTCTTTATTTTACTGGATAAGTCTTTGCCAATATTAACAAAAAACTCATTAAAATGTTCCGATATTTCAAATTCTGAATTTATAAGGTCACCTTGTTTATTTTTTATTTTTTTTATTTTAATTTGATCTGGCTTTGATAAAACTTCATTTATTGCATTCCACATACATTTGCTGTTATTTTTTGTTATCCTAATGAGCTTTTCAACTTTTTTTTATATTCTACGTATTCCAGTTTTAACTGATTATTATTCGGATTTTTTCCAAGTTTTTTATACATAAGGTTTTTTTATTTAGAGATTTTATTATGGACGGAGTAATCCATTTTGATCTTTTCCTATTTTTGCTCTTCAACTTAATTTTGGTAGTACATATTTTAATTGCGTATGTTAAAATATTTACAAATTCATTTGTTGCAGATTCCAGGTCGTTGGAAGTGTAAATTATGTCCCAGTTTTGTGATTTTATCTTATCAATCAATTTTTTAGAATCTAGTTTCATAAAAAAATTATTTTCAAGTTCATTTACAGTTTTGTTGTTTGAGAAAGGAAAAACTATCTGTGCAGATGTTGTGTAATGATCAGTTATATTTGTGTCTATCGTGAATGGTAATATTGTATCATATCGAAAATATTTACATTTAATAAATATGTGGTCTATACAACTTTTTGATTTTTTATGTACTCTGGTTGGAGTATTTATTGCCGAAACATATCCGCACTCACTAAAAGCATCAATGTACATTTGTGTTGGGTCTGCATCAGAAAAAAGATCTATGTTAATATCACCAGTGTATGAAGAAATATCAGGATTTGTTACATCCTGCTCTAGTCTCGTGGTTAAATTATTTATAAAACCATTTATATCTGGATCCGATGGCGACCTATACAATGCATTAATTTCTAAGAGTTCACTATGAAAGTTACATCTTAGTTTAATTATGTGGCTATTATCAAATTTAATAGTTTCATGCGAAATGTAAAGATCTTTTTTAATAAATACTATCACACCATCACATTGATTGTATGTTCTATGATTGTACAGTGTTATGTATCCCGGTATATTAAATACTGTTATATCATCAACTATTCTTGTTTCAGCTGAAACTATACAGTGAATTGAGGTTTCTATTTCATTTAAAAATATTTTAAATTAATCGAAGTTATAAGTTATGTCGTATGCTACGGATGTTATTGTTCAAAATAACAAAATTTTCTGAGTGTTTATTTACTTCAAGAACCTCATTTAATTCAAGGGAGTCTTTTAATGGAAAAGTCTCAAGTGAAGTTATTTTGAAGTCACGTAAATAATCATTCATTATAAACTTTATATTCTTAATTCTATAAATAATGTGAAACACAGTGAAATAAAATTGGATAAAACCTAAGACTAAACGTACAATATCTTCAAAATAGTATATAAAACAATGGCTAAATCTAAAATACAATACATTGAAAAAGAAAAAATTTAAAAAAAATTTCATTTGGTACAATCGTTAGAAGAGAAATAATTTTAGTAATTCAAGAAAAGTCCAAGGATGACTGACTTCTTGTTCGTATTTTTTTTTTTTTTTTCGGGCCGAGATGGGAAACTCATGTTCGAATGGGTCACGGACCCAAACAGTGTTGGACTCATCCCCAAGGAGATGCCTACCAACCAAACCCACCTCAAACTCGCCGTTACCCCCGCCTCGGAATCACTACCCTAGCATACTTCGAGACGGGCGGCGGTCCCTCGCACACTCTACGCTCACATCGTCGAAACTCTCCCTAACTTCCACTCCTACCTCTCATGCCATATCGAGTCGTTCTCTCCCCCTGACCATGCTCTCTACTACGCCACTTACCTCCATCCATTCCTCCTCCCCCACATTATCTCCACCATATTCTCCCAATACACCGCCTCCCCTAGTTTCGTCTCCAACTTCTTCAGCACTTCCTCGTTCCTCCAGCATCTGAATACTTGCCCCACATCATCCTCCACTCCACACCTCTCGCACACTCCAGTCTCTCTTTTTCCAATCTTGTGGAGGTACCCTACTCTCGACCCATGTCCAGTGAACACCTGTGTCAAGAAGTAGTTCACCTCCCCGAATTTCCGATCCATCCAATCTCTCCTATTCCCAATCGCACCTTTTAGCGCGCCCTCATACTCCTCCCACCTTCTCTCCATTTCCTCCTCCATCCATTCTTGTACTTCCTCTCTGGTCGCACCCCTCCAGCGTTTATTCCTGGCTCTAGCCATCACGTCCAATGGGTAGCTCCTTGCCAGCACCTTTGCTGCCAGTCCACCCACTGTCCTGTGCCCCTGCACTACCCTTAGCAATATACCTCTCTGCACCCGCAGGAGTGGCCTAACCCTCGCATTCACTCCCGCTCTTTCACCCCACACCTTCGCACCGTACAGCAAACTCTGCTCTACCGTCCTACCAATGATCCTCCTCTTCCACTCTCCCGGCCCCTTCACATTACTCATCAATCTCCCCAGCCATGCTGCCCTCACTTTCCCCTTCTCTGCCGCCTTCAACATGTGTGTTCGGAAGGATAACTGACTATCCAACCACACCCCTAGGTATTTCACACACTCCTCCATGCGAATTCTCCTTCCCTTCACCATCACCCCCACTTCCCTTGTCTTGCTCCGTCCCTTCACTAGCAACTCCACCGTCTTATCTTCCGCCACTTCTAGTCCGCACCGCTCTATCTTCTCCACAATCTTCCTACACATACTCTTCGCCTTTCTTTCTATCTCCGCCTCTCCTTTTGCCGTACATACCAGACACACATCGTCCGCATACACCGTAATCTCACATCCCTCTTCACATACTATCCCACAAACCTCATCAAACACACACTTCCATAGCGTCGGTCCAAGAACCGAGCCCTGGGGCACTCCAGCCTCCGTATCATACCTCCTCCCTCTAGTGTCTACTATCACACGTCCCGTCAGGTAGTCTTCCACTAGGTTAACCAAACCCTCCCCCACTCTTAGCCTCAGCAACGCGCTCAACACTGCCCGTTTGCTGACACTGTTGAACGCGTTTCCGACGTCGAAGAACACGAGTAGGGCCAATTTCTTGTTCCTCCAGCTGCCCTCCCTAGCCCTTCCAACCAAGCCCATCACCCTGCCCAGCGCCGAGATGCATGATTTTCCCTTCGCAAACCCGTGCTGGTTTTCCCTAAAACCCCCATTCCTACCAACTTCCTCTTCAATCCTATCCTTTATTATCCCCTCCATCAATTTACCCATACCACACAGCAGACTGATGGGCCTGTAGTCCCCCGCCCTCTTCCCCTCTCTACCCACCTTCTTAAGTAATATCACCCTAGCCACCTTCCATCCTTCTGGAAACTCTTCCTCCCTTAGCACCCTGTTGAAAAGCTCGCAGAAGTACTTCCCATTGTCATCCAACATTCTCTTCAACATATCACCCCTCAGGCCATCTATCCCCGGGGCTTTTCTTACTTTAATGTTCCTTCCCCTCTCTTGTACTTCCCACTTCTCCACCGGCCTTATCCCCCTCATTTTTCCTACCCCCCTAGTATCCTGAACTTCTCGAGTCCTGCCTCCAACTCCTTCTCCCCCTGTGAACAATCTGCCTATAACCTCCTTCTCCCAATCTTCCTCTAGCACCTCGCTCCTATTTCCACCCATCCTCTTCACCGCTATCTCATATGCCTTTCCCCATGGATTGTTTTCCAGGTCCCCCAGTAACTCTTCCCACTTCCCTCTTTTTTCCCTCTCCACCCTTCGCTCCAGTTCCTTCTAGCCTTCTCCAGTTCCTATTGCCCCTTTTTCCCTCTCTTTTACAGCCCTGTATCACATCGTACAATTCATCTACATCATGTCCAAGTCCCCTTTCTATCTCCTCTCTTACTTTCTTCCTCATTCTCTCTGCCTCGGCCTTCGTCCACCTCCATCCCCACTCTCCCGATAAATCCCTTCTCCCCTTCCTTATATCCGTCTCCACATACCTATGTAAGCTCAAGCTTTCCTCATCCTCCAGCACCTTCCAACTACTCACTTTTCCCCCAGCCATTCATCACATGCTGTTATATCGATGAATGACGAACCCCCGTCACCCCTCACGAAGGTGGGCAGTAGTCCGTCATTTAGCATTGCCAGCCCGTTGGATGTCAACACTTCCTCCAGGATCTCCCCTCTCCTATCCGTTTTCTTCCCCCCCATGCAGTATTTTTAGCATTGAAGTCCCCTGTCACCATTCTCCTAATTATCCTCCTTTTCCCTTTTGACACCCTCAGATCGTCCTCCAATCCTGTGATGCTCCTCTCATATTCTTCCAGGCTGACATTTGGGCTTATATACACACTGTAGACCACCATGTCTCCCATTCGCACTACCACCCATCCGTTTCCTTTCCTCACTTCATCCGCCCTCAGACCATCTCCCACCACTCTTATTCCTGCCTCTCCTGTATCATCCATAATCCATCCTTGTTTTCCCACATATCTAGCATTCACCTCAGATCCACACACCACATCCACTTCCCTCCTAAAAATCACTTGATCCAATATATCATGCGCTATCCTGCATTTCCCTAAATTTATCTGCAGCACCCTCCATCCATCCCCTACATTCCTTCTTCCCGCGCCCTGCCCTCCCCTTCCTCCCATTGGTCCAGACTCGTCACCTCTGATGGGTCCAGAGGGTCCCTCCCATTTTTTCTTTCCTGTTTTCCATCGTCTTCACCTACTCCCTTCTTTCCCACACTACATTCTATCTCCCCTGGCCTGTGTCCCCTTTCCCCACATACCCTACAAAGGAAGGCCTGCCGACAGTCTCTCGCCATGTGATGCTCGCTCTTACATAGCCAGCACTTACTCCTCTCCTTGACTACCTTCACCTTACACCCTGCTACTTTATGGCCTTTTATTCCACATCCTAAGCATTTGTCATCCTCTCTACCCTCTACAATACTTACCCTGTTCCACCCCAATCGAATCTCCTTCTTTTTCAATAAGGCTACCGCTTTTTCTCATTCCGCCCTCACCACCGCCATTTTCATCCCGTTCCTCTCCATCACCACTTTAATCACCGTTGTCCCTTTCCCAATCAAATTCTCTATTTTCCCCCTCACCTTTTCATCTTCCATCCACGGTTCTATCCCTACCATTTTTATGGTTTTTGTTCCCCTTCCCGCTTCCACCACCCTAGCTCCTGTCACCCTTTCCACTTCCCCCAGAATTCCCCTTACTTCAACCCCCTTCTTTGCCTCTATAACCACCTCCTTATTTTTTGAGACTGAGTCTATCCACCCACTCCCCTTTCATCTCCCTCAACCCCTTCTTAATCCTCTCGATCCCCTCCTGATCGACTTCCCCGATATCCTTCAGGATTATCGCCCCATTTCTACCCTCCTTTTTCTTCTCCCCATCTGTATAGATTGTTACCTCCGTCACCTCTCCGCCACCTCTCACCCACGCCACCATCTTCTTCAGCACCTCCACCTCTACCTGCTCAAGCCTGTGGAGTCCAATGCTGTCCCCGCTCCCCACTTTCCCAAACAGTCGACTCATCAGCTCAAACACATTTTTCTCATCCCTACAATCTCCCTCCATCCGACAGATCAACTCCTCCGTCTTCACACTTACCCCATTCCTTTCCGAAGTGCGTACCTCCTTGACCCACTCCATTTCCTTTCCTTTTCCTCCTAGCATTGGGTACCTATCCCTAAACATCCTCTGTATTCCCTTCTCCATTCCACTGTCTTCCTCGGTCACCCATACCACCTTAACCTTTTCATTCCCTAATATTGGATTTCCCACCTTCACCTCTATTCCCTTCCACTTTTTACTATCCCAGTCCCTATCTCTAACCTGCTTCCATCCTTCCCAGTCTCTTTGCCCCACCTCCCATCGTGTTTGCATTATCTCCTTTCTATCGTCCTCCCTCCTCAACCTCTCCAATTCCTTGACCCGCCCCTCTGCCGCTGCCTTCTCTTCCTCCAGCCTTTCCACCTTCTCCTCCAGTCGCCTTACCATATCCTTCAATCTCTTTACACTCTCCCTCTCTTCTTCCTTCACATTCTTCACTTCCTTCTTTCCTTTCTCATTCAGTTTCCTCTTCTGTTCCTTGTCCTCCAGAGGCGATACCTCCTTTCTCTTCACTCCAGTATCACTCCACCCTCTCGTATCCCCCGCCTTATCAGGCGTTCGTTTAACTTTATTCGATTTACAAAAAATTCCTTGCCTTCCTTCGTCCATCACCTCCTGTTCAATTTCTATTTCTCTTTTCTCCATATTCCATCCCACGAGTAGCTAGGGAATTGAATGTCCACCACCACAGAGCCCCGCTTGTGGTGGTGAGGCTGGTTACTCCGGGAGGTCACCAGGTATCCCGGAGGCACCGTTTCTGACTGACTTTCGCGCAGCCATTCATCCATTGCCACGGTAGCTAACAACGTAGATTACGGATTGTTTTATCGAGGTTTACTCCTCTAGGCTTTTTCTCACGGTTGCCTCCGGACGCAGTGGCTTCCGCTGCCTACAATACACCACAACATAGCTGCCTTCCCTATGTTGCTGGTTTTTTATCGAGGTTTACTCCTCTAGATTCCTGGGAATCTAACCCATTAGTCGCCTTTTACGACAGGTGGGCTATCCCCTGGGGGTATTCTTCTGAGGGGTCCCGCCCCCAGACGGGAGTCTTGTTCGTATGTTGGATGATTGTTGTTCACTCATTTTAGTTTCCTTTGTTCCTCTTTGTTTATAACTTCTATCCTGGTCTATTTGAGAATTGGTTTCTGAATCGCTTCCCTGCTCTTCTGCAATATTATCAAAATCCCTCTTTCGAATTTTATCACTTCCTTGCGTTGTTCGAGTTCCTTCTTGTGAATTGGTATTTGTGGTATTTAATAAGTTAAGTTGTTGTATTGTAAATATTTTATCATTTACACTTAATTTATTCCCTTTTATTTTAGTATTCAGTCCTTGCTTTTTTGCGTTTTTCATATATTCTACAAGTTGTTTTTTTTCGATTCTGTCTTCATAACCTAGATCATCGGTAATGTTAATTTTGGTTCCCTTTAGTTGTGATAAATTCGAATATATCTCTCTCTCTTTTTTAAGTGTGATACGAAGCTCAGAAATATTGTCTGCCCTTTTATTTTGTTGTTGATGTAGCAATTATTTATATCGAATTTTTTGGTTTCCACTCGTAAAACGTTATTTATAAATTCCAGTACCTCATTTACTGTATTGTCTGTTTTAATTTTGAGGCCGTAGATGAAGATAGAGTTTGTTTTAACCAATCTATCAATACAAATTAAACGATTTTTCAAGTTTTTGTTTTCTGACTCTAGTTCTGTAACTTTTGATTGTGTTTGTTGTATCTGCAGAATTATTTACAATATCTTTTTTTATTTCAATGAGAAATTTAAAAATATCAGCTATAGTTGCACTATTTGGGTCAGTATTTTCAATTGGATCCATTTATATTTATAATTCCGAACGATTCCAAGTACTTGTTATATTTATCAGTTCACTAATGACCACTTTTTTATTTACTTAATGTCTATCTACTTACTGTTTGCAGGAAATATTTCTATATTTGATGTGGATTATGCACTTTTCCAGAACCTGAATACATTTCTGAACTCACACCACTACTCATATACTATTTAACTAACAGTTGCTCAATTTTCAAATTTATCAACGACTTTTTACCTGGTTTATTCTGTAAATTTCAGAGAGCACATTTTGACACACCTATACTACTAAGTGATGGGTATAATGTTTCAAAGGTAAATAATAAGGAAAGAAAAGTGGGCGCCACCTGGATAATTATTAGTTGCTTGTCGTTCTACATAATAGCTTCTGCCCAATAACCTGATGAGGATTGTGGAAAGGTTCTGATTATGAAGCAAGTTATCAGATTAACAAATTTACTTCAATACAAGTTCAAAAAAAATTTTACATATGACATTTCCTCAATAAAAACATTAACTGAAGGTATTTACTTAATTACAGTTACCTGTAAATAATTGTCATATAAGTAAAGCGTGATCTAAAGACGTCAAAAAATAATAGTTCAATACTATTAAACGCTTTACAAAATTAGAAAAATTAATTTCCAAAGAGCAGACCGTCCACCAAGAAGCAACAACTACTTCTCGGGCTATATGCCCCGACAGACATTGAATTACACTTCTAAAGTAAACGGGGTTGGTATATCTGTTAAGATAGAACCAACCATTCTGGTTTGCGATCAGAAGGAATAACATCACTTGTGGACCGGTTTCGGCGTTTTTGCGCCTCATCAGCACAAGGTAGATGCCACTCGTCCAAGAGCTCTGAGAGCATAATCCTGGACTAAAGACTACGTTGATACCACACTAATACATTAGCCTTAGTAAAGGAAATGTTAAGAGTGCGATATCGGCGACATCTCTACATCTAACTCATAAAGTTGTAGCAAATCCTTCAGGGAAGATAGTTTTCCGCCAGGGAAATTTTTTTTAACAATAATGCATCAAGGAAAATGCATCTGATGCATAAAGAGAATAAGAAATTATAGTTTTCACCTATAATTTTTATACATATACAAATTTTAGACAGCAGGTCTTTTCTCTACTGCTTTAGATACCAAAAAGAAAGTTAAAAATTTGCATACAATTTAACAAATTGTGAACAGAGACGTGAGGCCTCATATCACGCTTTCCTAATGCGCAGACAAAGAGGGCTCTATTCTTACTTGTTAAATGATGCCTCAGATGGTAAGAAATATTGATTTTATATTCAAGGCCAATACAGAAGTTATTAGGAATCAAAGCGGACGGCTTGCTAAAATGAACAAAAATTGTCACTTAAACGATGAAAAATTCCGTGAGATTAAACTAAATCCACCACGACGGTTGTGCTACTCGTCCTACTAACGGTATATTAGCTAGTGTCTATTTCAGAAAGGTATAGAGTAATAAAATGGGGAATTCCGTCCAGTTCGGCTCAATTTCGGTGACGGCCATAGGCGTAGGTCTTGAAATAGTATTGTTTGTAATATTAAAATTTCAAGTAATTGCGTAAGAGAATTAGGAAAAGTATGTTTTGTGGCCTGAAGTGTCAATATCGAAATATTGTGTAGGGAGTACTTAGGTAGTAGATTATACAGTTACGTTTTGCGTTTAACAGGTACCGTTTAACCTTCTATTAGTGCATCTGCCTAATTCCAATCCTGTTTCAGATTCAGCTCAACCATGCGACGCAAGGTGCCTTACCCAAAATTTTTAGACCTTTATAAGTTTATTTGTTTAGTTTAACGCATTGTAACGTTAATTTCGTTCACTTTACTTCCCTCGATTGAATTAATAAATTATCGTATGGGCGGCGAATAGCCAGTCCTTTCTCATGCCCAACACCGAGAAATGTTTCAAGGCTGAATATATTTACTGTCGACGAGAGTCGAAATCAACGTTTCTATGCGCGATGATCGAGGCCCGTCTGTCGGAAAATAGTCACGCCCATATTGAAATTCCCACTTCGATTTCGTGTCTCTTCTTCTTCTACCAATTATAAATCAAATATGAATCAAGAATTCACTACTGAAAGGTAAATTCCTTTCCTGGTCAAAGCGTATGAGCGTGACACGAACATGAGACGTAAGTCGGTTGTCGTTCACATGATTTAGTGTATTTAAACAAGTGGCAAAGGGGTTTCGTTCTTTCTTTCCTGCATACATGTGCTATTGAAGCCTTATGGCTTATATTATCTTATCTTAGAAGTGCATTCATTTGAGTGGTAAGTCATTTCGCTTAAACGCACAACTAACTCTCCTTTCTTAATAGCTTCTACCTCCCTATCTTTATTATGTAGCAATATCATTCCAGTGCCAGGAATAATATATATCGATATGAATTTGTTTTTCTTTCAGTTTTTTTATATTATCTATTTAAAAATATCTATTTAAAAATATATACGTATTTAAACAAATGTATGTATTTACCGGTGCAGAATCGGTTATTCTATTTTATCGTTTTTTTATTTGCTTTCTTTTTATCTAAAAATACAGGATGTATGAACCACGTTGTCAAATAATTTTCTTTAATATCGTAATATCATACTTGTAATATCATACTTCAGACATCCTGGATTTTGTTGAATTTGTGAAAATTGTTCCTGATACTATATCTGTTCCCTAGCACTTTACCTGGGACTAAACTTTACCTGGGACTAAACTTTACCTGGGACTAAACTTTACCTGGGACTAAACTTTACCTGGGACACTTACCTGAGACACGTTACCTGAAACTTTACCTGGGACTAAACTTTACCAGGACCTGAAACTTTACCAGGACCTGAACCTTTACCAGGACCTGAAACCGTGCCAGGACCTGAAACTTTACCAGGATCTAAAACTTTACTAGGACCCGAAACTTTACCAGGACCTGAAACTTTACCAGGATCTAAAACTTTACTAGGACCCGAAACTTTACCAGGACCCGAAACTTTACCGGGACCCTTACCTGAGACACTACAACAGGAAAGTACAATAGTTCTTGCTCTCCAACACAACATACAACAACATATGTCGACTATTCATTTTTTTTGATATTTAATTTTTTTTGAAAATATACAACTTGTAAATTTAATAACGTTGTTCATATAGTTTTTTTCCCTTCCAATCTTCCAGGATTTGTCGCTATAATGCAGAGGTGAATAACAAATAAACTAGTATTATTCAGAGTGGCGCCCACTTACCTTTCCTAATTTACATAGTTTATCTTTATTTCACCTTAATTGAATTTCAAGTAGAATTACCCGCGAACCGGTAAGACTACTCTCTGAATTTATACTAGTTTGGTCTCAGAATCTACACCTGAGGTGCTCTCTAACCTGAGTAGCCGTTGCAGCATCAGTATTTGCTGTTAAGCTGTAAATAGTGTTCACAGTATTATAAGATTAGTAATAAAATGACGACATTTACACCAACGAAAAGATGTTCCAATAATTCTCCACTATCAGTGAATGAAAAACTTATTATTTTAAATGTACACGATTGCATAAAATACGATTACCCGAAATTTACTGTACAAGAAACTGTCGACCGATGTTCCCGAATGACTGGAGTTGGAAAGTCCACCGTTTTTAAATTATTGCGGGGGAGAAAGATAGCAGGCCAAGTGGAGCCTCCCAAGAAAAGTCCAGGCAGACCAGTAAAAGTCCTTGATGAAGACACCAAAAGTGTAATTCGAAGAAAAGTTCACTCTTTTTATTTTAAAAAAGAAATACCCACCATAGATAAGATTTTAATGGAGCTTGGCCAGGATGACAATAATCCGTTGATACCTAAAAAACTTTTATGGACCACTTTGAGAAATATGGATTTTGCCTGGGAAAAGCATAACCGTGAAGCACTTTTACTGGAAAGCGATGAAATTGTTTGCTGGCGAAGAAAATACTTAAGAAGTATAAAGCAGTACAGAACAGAGCAGAAGAAAATCTTTTATCTTGATAAGACGTGGATCAATGGAGGTTATACAGTACCAAAAATGTGGCAAGACAAAAATATAACCAGTGCTCGCCTAGCTTTCATGGAAGGCCTGTCAACGGGTATCAAGGTACCTTTAGGTAAAGGGAAAAGACTAATAATCGTCCATATTGGAAGCGAAGAGGGATTTTTAAAAGAAGGTTTGCTAACCTTTCAGTCGTGCCATACAGGAGATTACCACGAGGACATGGATTCGGATGTTTTTGAAGACTATTTTGGTGAAATGATAAAATATCTTTCGGCTGATTCAGTAGTAGTTATGGATAACGCGAGTTATCATTCTCGACGCATAGAGAAGACTCTAACTTCATCTTGGAGGAAACAAGAAATTATTGACTGGTTAACCACCAAAAGTGTTGAATTTGGAGATAATTTGATAAAAAAAGAACTATTAGCTATAGCAAATTTACACAAACATCGTTTTATGAAATACGCCGTGGAAGATATAGCAGAAAAACATAGTGTAACTGTGCACACCACCATATCATTGCGAACTAAATCCTATAGAACTTATAAGGGCGCAAGTGAAAGGATCTGTAGCAAGACACAACACGACATTCAAAATGAGAGACGTCAAGCTACTGTTTGATCAAGCCATTAAGGAGGTGACACCAGAGAATTGGCGAAAAGCAGTCCAGCATGTCATTAAAGAAGAGGAGAAAATGTGGGATCTTGACTATTTGATCGATCGGACCGTCGACCCGTTAATTATAACGTCAAGAGGAGATGACAGTTCCTCAGATGACGAAGAATATTATGATTTTTTATAATTTAATTTCTGTATAATGTATTTTTTGTATAATGTTCAATAAAAAATAAGTGTACCTAATAATATGTACATAATGCCTAATTTTTATTCTGTTAAAATAAAATTCTTTCCTTTTTACGAGTATCCTACCGGCACGCCTTTGGCACACTATTTTCAGTGTTTGTGAATGGATAACAATAGGCTAAACCCATATATTGACCCTAACCCGGGTGGTACTACCTGCACTTGATAAAAAGAAAGAATTTCACAATGAAATCAATGCCAAACTATGAAAGTGGCTTGAATATTCGTTGGGTCACTCTGTGCTCCCTTTGCATACCTAATGAGGTTTTATTACTCTATACCTTTCTGAAATAAACTATAGTAAAAATCAATTGCAATATTTCTAAAATCGAGTGACGATTTATACCGTTACAACACCTTCATTCGATCACTTTGGGATTGATGAGCCAATCGATGATGGAATAAAAAATTATTATGACAATCTGATTTTCCACAATATACCGACTAGAAAATTTCGGTCAATGTAATTGCCGGCGACTATTACCGGAAATGGAAAGTAATAACATAAAAATGTCTCAATTTATTCACAAAGTTACAAAGGGCTATGGAGATAAATAGGATTACCTGGTCGAGGGATGGCGAACATTATTGATTTGGGTGCTATTTTCGCTAGAGAAATGTTTATTGAGGTCATTACGTGCTGTCAAACAATTTCTACCTGGTGATTGATGAAAAAAAGGATGCTAACCTCATACCTTCCATTAATAATTGGAAAATACATTTTGAATATTTATGAAATATTTGGTTTTATATTTATTAAAATATATAAAACTCAGGTAGTGTGTTATGTACGGTTGCATTTTTCGTACACACGGTTGCGTTTCCCATTATCATTCCCATTTTCCAATTATTAAGTTAAGATTAAAAACGCGATTTTAATAGCCTAAGTAAAATAAATATCCGAAAATTTTCAGTTGTATCGTTAATAATAGTAAAAACTTTTTCTGGATCGAAATTTAACATATTCCATTAAAAGTGAATTTCATGACATAATGACTCGACATTCTGAGTTGGCTTAAAAGACGCACAAATTTGAACGGCAAATTAACAAATATTTTCGAGGGTTTTCGTCTATCGTTAGCTGATTGTGCAGATTAAGGAATCAGGATCTCTCCATTACTGAGGCCACATAAGCGACAAATTTCTTATCTTTCCCGTTTTAATCGTATAGGATTCAGAGTTTCCCAAATATGCTCACAATCGATATAATCGAACATACACTTTACTTGAGATCCCCAATTATATTCACTAAGTGTTGTTGCTGTGGAAATTTGTCTATCAACACGTTGAATGCCATATGTAGCCAGCATGGATACATGAGGTACAATGTTTCTGGGGCCACAAGTATCCAGTACGGATACAAACCGGTTTTTATATTTCTAGACGTATGTGTCCGCGTTGGATGCGGGATTTACACTTATTCTTATGGCAGCTTTCATATAGTGGTACCCAAAAACTGTTTGGCCTGCAGATTTAGTTTCTGATTTTTATTATACAAAGAGATTCATAAATAAGTACAAACACTGCTTTCTGCATGATACTCGTGTGACAAATAAACATCCCCGAAAAGAGAATTCTCATCATCAGATGGCATTTCTTGCTTATTACTAACCTAGCTTGTTCTTTTTCGTATGCCATTTCGAGAAATTGTTGTAGCACTAATTTACGTGGAACAAAATTACTGACCAACGCGTGCTTCTGCCGGTTCTGAGAACACTGCACTTGCCTGCTACTAATATTTTGGAGAGCAAAGTTCAATACCAAAAGACTATTAATTGTTGCCAATGTTCCTTCAATGTATCTGCGTTGGATATACATGGGTATAATGTCCAAAAGTGATTTATTGGCCACGTGTATCCAACATGGATACATATTCAAAACCATGTTGCTATATAGAGCATCTACATTTTTCATACATTAGTTTTGTTGCATTTCAAATTCAAAATAATATTTTATTACCAAATTCAGAAAAAAAAAAACAGGTTTGGCCATAAAACCATAATTATTTGGTACCATTGTGGCACTCAACGTGTTAAAGCATATTTTTGGATAACGATTTTCAGACATGTTTAAAATTGTAATTAACCAATTGATGCGCTGTTTGGAATTATTATAAGAAATTTCCAGCCTACCTGCTTCCAAACGTGAAAGGTATCCTGGAGTACTATTCGAGAGTGATAATAGTCATTTAAAAAAATTAACTTGGTTCAAAAATATCTGGATATCTGATTCCCCATACTAGTAAATAGTGAGACATGGTACTTACTACCGTCGCATCAAACATATAAACTATTGATTGCCAATAAATAACTTGGGCATTTGTCCAGTTGCTTGTTTGCTCTTGACTATTTCGGTATCACTCACTCTAATGGGGATAAACCTCTTTTGCTCGTGAAATCAATCATCTAATTACATACGCCATCGCTTGGTCCAATTATTGATTTTATCAACAGAAATTCGCAGGCTAGTTGCTGTTGATTCTTGATTTTTGCATACAGTCATTATATCAGTATCGTCAACGAATGTTGCTATCGTACCGTAATCTAATTTAGGGATATTACTAGTGCATATCAGATAAAGTACTGGGTCTAATACACTACCTTATGGTACTCCTGCTTTAAATTATTCCAGTAATGGGTAAATATCTTCCTGCTTCACTCTGAAGATTCACTCTCTAAGATTTTAGAAGTTGCGAAAATCGCTTAGGTAAGAGCTTGCTTAATTTATATTTTAATCCTTCATATTATACGTTATCAAAAGCCTGTGCCACGTCGATAAACCAACTTTTTTATGTTCAAATTCCGTTTAATAATATCTGTAATCCTCTGGACTTGATCTATTGTTGAATGCTGCTTTCTGAAACTAAATTCATACTATGGAATAATTTTTTATTTTCTTTGAAATTTAAAGAATAAAGTCTGTGGGATGATACCTTATTTGGTGGTTTTCCCAAAATGTTCCTTGATTTATTTTATTTTTCGACACTGTTTATCAATCTGCTTTCCAACGAAGGTAAGCATTAAGAACAAATTCATCTCCGCTACGTATGTACGATGCTCAAAAGTGTTCCTTTTTCTTTAAAACTCCGATATAAAATCATCACTAATATTGCCCTACTACTTACAGTTTCACTTCAACGAAATCCCAGAGCTTGTATTCTTTGACGTAGAGAACTCATTAATCCCTTAAAATAATATTCGGAGTCAAAACTAGTAATTAAGTAAACCTTAATGTAAAATTTTAACTACCAATAAATTAACTAAACAGCACATTAAAAATACAAATTTGTCATCTGAGAAACATCTAAGGACTGAGCTCCACTAGCGTTACAAGAAGTGTTCTTCCACCTATATCTTTACTATTTTTGTGATTTTTGTAATATTGTGCTGTCCACTGTTTTGCACGAGTCTCCGTAGTAAGAATATGAATGAACTATCTATCAATTTCTTTTCATATTTATAGCCTAATGATGGTGAGTAATTACCAAAACGAATGCTAATATTCCCTTTTGGAGGTAATTATACTTTGTGGTCTGACTTATAGTTTCATTGAACCTTTTTCTTAAGATAAGGTATGTTTCCATCATGACCAAATTCCATTTCCCGCATGACTTCATAATATTCAACCAGGCCTCGTTGTCCTGCTAAGCCAATACGAGGTAGGTGAGATGTGCTGCTCATTTTACATAAATGATAAATAAATAGTGAACATATGTTTATTGAGCAGCTGTACATTTTTTTTGCAATTCAAAAATTTGTGATCAAATTGATAATTTTGTATTTATTCTTTCCTAGATGGGGTATCGATTGCCACTTTTTCACTAAAAGTAATAGGTTTATTTATCAATTAACACTATAAAGGCACTTCCCAAGATTGAGGAAAAGTTCTCTCTTAATAACATTTTCCAGGATAACGAAGTTATAAAGTTATTGATCATGATCAAGTTGAAACAATTTTTTATCACATTTTTTCACAAAGCGTTCAAAGAATTTCTTTTTAAATGTTCAGGAAAAAGTTTTAATATTCAAAATTCGATAATAGAATAAAAGCTAATAGGGTCAATTCTATAAGAAGTGGTTAAAAATTAAAGGTTAATTAAATATAAATGATGAAATAAAACAATTTAATTTGTTTAAATCTTCATGCATTTTATTTTGAACTGACGTTCAATTTAAATTAGTGACGCGTTTCACTACACAGTAGCTTTTTCAAACTAGTGAAGATAGAATGAAAAACTTTTAATTTATATAGTGCCTTAATACGGAATTCTAAGATATTGACAAAAGTATTGTTACGCGAGCTACTGCAATAATATTCTCACTTAGTGCCCCCAGTGAAATCCCCATATGAGACGACTATGGTTCCTCCGCCCAATTTTCGAGAAACATCGAGAATACCCACCGCACCCGGTGCATCCGCCAGAACGTCGAGAAATTTCGAGAATTACGGCGTGCGAGTATAAATAGGCCACCAGCATCGCTGCAGGTAATTAGTCAATCAGTCAGTGTTGATACCGAAGGAAAGTAATCGCGCATCGATAAAGTGTTTATTAAGTGACTCTCATATAAATTATAATTAGTGTGTTTAGTGTATTACATAAATTATTAAATAAAGACTGAATTACATATAAATCTGTAAATATAAATTAGAATAAACGTTACATTGGTGTCAGGTGTGGGGTTAAAATAAATAAATATACAGGAAGATGGCGAAGAAACTTTGTGAATTAAAAGTTTCAGAGCTTCGAAGAGAGTTGGAGGATTACGAACTGGACACAAGCGGGGTCAAGTCAGTGTTAGTGGAACGACTAAAAATAGCTATGATTAACAATGGATTGGACCCGGAAACGTTTGAATTCACCGACGAAGCGTCCGCCTCTATAACCTCTTCCATAAAAAACGAAATTTCATCCATGGAAAATAAAATTTCGACGGATATAAAAAATGAAATTTCATCCATGGAAAACAAATTGTCGGAAGTGGAAAATAAAATTTCATCCATGGAAAATAAAATTTCGACGGATATAAAAAACGAAATTTCAGCCATGGAAAGTAAACTCTCGGCGGACATGGAAAACAAATTGTCGGACGTGGAAAATAAAATTTCATCCATGGAAAGTAAACTTTCGGCGGACATGGAAAACAAAATGTCGGACATGGAGAATAAAATTTCGACGGACATGAAAAATGAAATGACATCCATGAAGACTGATATTTGTGCCGTGGAAGAAAAGATTAAAAGAATGGAGCAAGAAATGAAACAAAAAATCAAAGAAATCGAAAGGAAGACTAGTAATAAATCGGATATTACAACTAGACAAGCCCCGAATAACGACGAACTGGCAGAGAAAGTAGAGTTGAAACCGAAAATGGAAAACGATATTAACAGCCGAGTGAAACTGCCAACATTCGATGGTAAAACGTCATGGCCAAACTATCTTAAGCAATTCGAGGCGGCATCAAAGGCAAACAACTGGAGTGAGAAGGAAAAAGCGTTAAATTTAACTCTTGCCCTTAGAGGAGACGCTATGGATATCCTCCAGACCATTCCAGTGGAAGAGGCCGAAGATTTTGAACAACTCAAAAAGCGATTGAATATGAGATATGGCCTGGAACACCTGGAGCATCTGTACCAGTCGCAGCTGAAAAACCGCAAACAAAAACGCGACGAAACTCTGCAAGAATTCGAAGCAGACATTGCGAGGTTGGTGCGGTTTGCCTATCCATCGGCACCGGAGAATATCATGGAATGTTTAGGGGTACAGACATTCATCGACGGAGTTCGTGACCATGAAATGCAGAGAACTCTACGCTTGGCTCGGCATAAGACACTGGTCGACGTACTCTCTGCAGCCTTGGAGTACGAAGCAGCTACACAGGCTTCCGGAGTATACGGCAAGGTGAGGGCTGTAGCAGACGAAGAAGTTGAGAACAAGCTCGACCAGATTGTCAACATGATGAAAAGCATCTCAAATGGAAAACTGAAAGCTGTGAGATGCTGGACTTGTGGAGAAATGGGACATGTAAGCAGTTCGTGCAAGCGACCGAGAACTGCAACAAACAAAGATGCCCAGCAGGAAAAACTAGGAAGGGTCGACCTCCAGAGGGCAGCTTCGACCCGAAGACCTTCCAAAGACTCCCTCTCTAGAAGACCATGCCCTGCAGAGTGCTCTCACTGCAGCAAAACAGAAGCTAAGGAAGCTGCGATTCGAAGAACCACGGTGACCACCGAAGAATGGACACCAGAAAAGTTGGAAGAGGAACAAGAGAACAATCCCGACTTGAACAAAATCCGACATTGGAAAAAGGAGAACTGTCGACCTACTTGGCAGGAGATTTCAAGGTACTCGCCAACGATGAAATCGTATTGGGCCCAGTGGGACTCGCTGGTTTTGGAAAACGGTTTGCTACAGCGAGTAATCGAGAACGATGAGGGTTCCGAAAGTAGAAGACAGTTGGTGATTCCAAGAACAAGGATAGCAGCAGTACTGCGGAAATTACACGACAGTCCGTCAGGAGGACATCTAGGTGTGAAGAAGACCCTCCAGAAAGTGCGAGAACGGTTTTATTGGATGCACAGTTCCGAAGATGTGAAGGACTGGTGTAAGAAGTGCACTACCTGTGCTACGACCAATGGACCGCACGGGAGAAGAAAGGCCCCTATGAAGCAGTACAATGTCGGAAGCCCTTTTGAACGCATTGCCCTGGACATTGCCGGACCGTTTCCACCGACAGCAAATGGCAGCAGGTACATTTTGGTGGTAATGGACTACTTCACAAAATGGGTAGAAGCGTATGCCATTCCAAACCAAGAAGCCGCAACGGTTGCCAACGTGCTTGTGAATGAGTTCATTTGCCGATATGGAGTGCCCCTGGAAATACACAGCGACCAGGGCAGAAACTTCGAAAGCCAGCTGTTCCAGGAAGTTTGTGAAAAGCTCGGCATGAAGAAAACGAGAACTACGGCTTTGCACCCACAGTCGGACGGGATGGTAGAGCGAATGAACAGAACTCTTGGC
Source organism: Lochmaea crataegi (assembly GCA_947563755.1). Taxonomy (NCBI): domain Eukaryota; kingdom Metazoa; phylum Arthropoda; class Insecta; order Coleoptera; family Chrysomelidae; genus Lochmaea; species Lochmaea crataegi. The sequence goes on along the minus strand of OX387430.1, from coordinate 40,306,082 downwards.
AAATACCTGTCTAAAGTGGTATCTAACCATCAGCGAGATTGGGACCAATATCTCTCGCTATTCGCGATGGCCTACAGATCCGCCATCAATGAGTCCACCGGCCAAACACCAGCAAGAGTTCTGTTCGGACGCGAAATGAGATTACCCTGCGACCTCGAATTTGGATGCCGACCCGGAGAAGACACAGCTGGTGAAGATTACGTGACCCAGCTGAGAAAAAGAATGGACGACGTACACGAGCTGGTTCGATCGAATCTTCAGATCGCTAGCGATAGGATGAAGAAAAGGTACGATACGCAAGCTACGGAAGGAGGTTTCCACGAAGGAGACAAAGTCTGGCTGCATAAATCAAGAAGACAAAAGGGTTTTTCTCCAAAGTTGCAGAGAGCTTGGGACGGTCCGTACCTCGTAAAGAAAAGAATCAACGATGTCATCTATCGTATCAGCAAGATCCCAAATGGAAAGCCAAAGGTGGTACACCGTAACCGATTAGCGCCATTCGAGGGTGACCACGATGAGGAAGTAAACCAGCTTCAGGAAGTAGCCGATCCTGCTTTTGTAGAGTTCATGGGTGCTTATGGTGGTACCGGAAAAGCAAGATTCGGCGTCACCACTGAGAGACGACAAGACCTGCTTACCGTTCCGGAGGAATACTCACTGGCAATAAACATCCCTACCAGCGTAACCGATGCGCGCGGACTGGCATCTTTGTTTATAAAGAAGAGTGGTGCACGACCTTTGGTAAACCAGTTACCAGTACCAGGTAAAGCTTTGAAGCTGCAAAATGGCTCCCGCTACAATTTCCACCTAGTGACGAGGAACACTTTCGACGAAAGACCAACGTACGAGGATGTCTGGGAAGCATTACGAAGCCTGAGGGAGCATGTGCTTGAATTGAACGTGCATAGGCTAGCCATGCCCAAGATTGAATGTAGGCATTTAGATTGGCGAATAATCCGTAACATGGTAGAAGAAATCTTCCGAGACACCGAAGTGCAGGTACTGGTTTGCGGCTATGCTCGGGAGACACAGCCAACAGAGAAGACGGTCGCATGTTACTTCCATACAAATGGAAAATGCAACAAGGGGACCAGTTGCCGATACAGTCATCTCGTTCCAGTTTCCCAGCTAGTTCCAGGAGGAACTGTCTCTTAAGGAGGGGGCAATGTTACGCGAGCTACTGCAATAATATTCTCACTTAGTGCCCCCAGTGAAATCCCCATATGAGACGACTATGGTTCCTCCGCCCAATTTTCGAGAAACATCGAGAATACCCACCGCACCCGGTGCATCCGCCAGAACGTCGAGAAATTTCGAGAATTACGGCATGCGAGTATAAATAGGCCACCAGCATCGCTGCAGGTAATTAGTCAATCAGTCAGTGTTGATACCGAAGGAAAGTAATCGCGCATCGATAAAGTGTTTATTAAGTGACTCTCATATAAATTATAATTAGTGTGTTTAGTGTATTACATAAATTATTGAATAAAGACTGAATTACATATAAATCTGTAAATATAAATTAACTGTAAATATAAATTAGAATAAACGTTACAGTATTATAATTCAAATCATCTATTAACAAACTAGCACACTTTCGACTCAAATTTCGAAATTTTGCATGTAGAACCCAAATCCTTTAAATTAAATCTTTTAGAAGCGCTATAGATCAACAAAAACGAATATTCAGGTAATCTACTTGACGACCAAATAGATATCAATCATTCTCCCTTATTAAACCTTTTTACCTAGAATGTGATGGTTGTGAATAAATTTTCCAGTTTTTCAATACCTTTGTAATAGTCATAGAATTCCGTATTAAGGCACTTATAATATTAAAAGTTTTTCATTGTATCTTCAATAGTTTGAAAAAGCTTCTGTGTAGCGAAACGCGTCACTAATTTAAATTGAACGTCAGTTCAAATTAAAATGAAGATTTAAACAAATTAAATTGTTTTATTTCATTGTTTAGTGTGGATCTTCATCAAGTAAAAGCCTCATCTATTCAATTAAATATAACCCAATTCAAATTCTATAACGTTAATATTTAAAGGATCCTTTCAAATCATTCATTTTAACGATGCTGTTAAATGAAGCAGTATTGACAGCTCGATTTTATTTGAACTAATAGCTTGTCGAGTAGATCCATTTGATTTGATAGAGCTGATCTGTGGGTGGTTGGTAATTGCCACGATCAAGAAAATGCCAGTAGTATATATACCACTCGGAGATGCTTATTAAAAAATATTGATCTTTGGCTATCATTCGTCTGCTCGGATAATGAATGTGTCGGGTGTTACACGCTCAGTTTGGCATCAGTTCAGTCCATGATTGTGGTCAGAATGATGGCAAACTGATCGTGTAATTCGTTGACTGATGGACCGGACTGATCGATATTTAAATATTTTAATAATTTTCGTCAGTCTGATGTGGATTGACATCAGACTGATCGTGTGTTGTGTTTCATATCAGTTTTCCGTCAGTACCTTCCAGACAGCCATGGAGACACGTGCTGAAGTTGAAGACGCTTCGCTGCCTACGCAGCCATTGGAACCGGAGAAGGATTTTATTATTACATTCGAAACATTGCCAATTTTCTGTGATAAAACAAATAAAAATTACGTTAATAAATACAAGAGGAATGAAGCTTTGGAAAAGCTGTTTATTATATATAAAAAAAACTAAACCTCAGGCTACCTTGGATGATGTCAACAAGAAAATAAATACACTACGCTCCAATTACCGTCGAGAACTGAAAAAATAGAATCGTCTCGAAGATCAGGGGCCGGGGCAGATGATATTTATTCCCCGAAGAGTTGGACCTTTGAATATCTTCGATTTTTGGATAAATCCGAGAAACCTCGGGTAAGGAGTTCTGCTTTATTTGGGTTCTTGTTTACATATACTTGTACACCAGTCGCCCTGTTTTTATGGGAATTATTTCCAGAAAATCCCTCCAGTCAAACTAGTGGCCTTTATGGAAGACACGAAGTTTCTGGAATGGAGTAGATAATAAGGGAAATGGTACAAAGATTCAGTTCAAGTGTCTGTGCTGATGAGCACAACCTAAATATATGAATGAATGAATCGGGATTATCCAACCCGGGATTTTCTCTTATCACTTTCGCATCGTTTGATGAATTTCTAATGCTAGCGGGCTCCAAGTCAAGTAATTCACCATTATCTGGTTTTGTGATTCTCCAATTTTATGCTAAGTACAGTCTTCGCTGTGTTTTCATTAGATAATTATGTAAATAACAGCACGTTGCCACTATAGTTGCAGATTTTTTGGCCCCGAAACAGATAGGCTTCTGGAAAATTTTGATCGCAGTATCCCAAAGGCACCTTCTACAACTGATCTAGTTCGCGACATTAAAACTGAGAATCTTAAATCATTAATATTTCTTCCGATAGCAAGGTATCGTAAGGTTACAGCCAGTTTTTCTTCCTTTTCTTCCTCATGACCGTATCTTGTTTTGTCAAACACGGCTTAACCATTTTCAACAGGTTATCAAAGCACACATTTTTCATCCGAATACAATTTGCGTAGTCTTCCTCTTCCTTTGTGTTTCTTGTTTCATTCAATAATTTCAAATGTGTATATAAGTATCTTTTCAGTAGTCATTCTTTAGTCCATCGTTTCCTTTTACAACGTTTTTTGCAACCACTATATTATTAATGTTATAAATGAAACTAACTGTTTCTAATTAATTCCACTATTTAATTGAAAGATTTATGAAAATTATTAAAGGATATTGATAATTATTTCGATATTGACATATCATCGTCAGAATGACAGAAGTTACATTTTATGTGATACCTACTTGATGTTTAATATTTTGGCTAGACCAAATAGTAAGTGACCTATCTTGTGATTGACTTAATATATATGAATAGAGAAAAGAAGAAGATATGATTTTACAAATATTAAAGCTTAGGTATTATTAGCCCTATGGGGATATCCTGGATATCTTTTTCCCATTTAAGATCAGTATAACTGTGCAATGATATAGAAAACCAAGGAAAACTATATCTGCTGATCTTTACAATAGTTACTTAAGAAGACAATTTATTAGTGGAGAGCTCCCTAGATTTATCTGTTCATTGACAACTTCATATTGTGGGTCTCTTAAGTGTCTTCTTATTTCTAGTTCTTCAAGGAAATCTAGTTCTTGTTTCTTATCACAAATATGCAGTACTTCTAGTTCTGTGTTAGGTGTTAATGAATGTTTTGTGTCAAGAAGGTGTTTTGCGTAATGTGATTTATCTGGCTGTTTTAATCTGTATGCTCGTGAGTGTTCATTGTATCTAATTTCAAAATTTCGAATTGTTTGACCAATATAGACAGCATTACATTCTGGACATTTAAGTTTATATACTCCAGACTTTTTTAATGGGGGTATTTTTGTTTTTACATTTAACAATTTTTTACTTACATTGTTTTCTGTAAGTAAAAAATTGTTAAATGTAAAAACAAAAATACCCCCATTAAAAAAGTCTGGAGTATATAAACTTAAATGTCCAGAATGTAATGCTGTCTATATTGGTCAAACAATTCGAAATTTTGAAATTAGATACAATGAACACTCACGAGCATACAGATTAAAACAGCCAGATAAATCACATTACGCAAAACACCTTCTTGACACAAAACATTCATTAACACCTAACACAGAACTAGAAGTACTGCATATTTGTGATAAGAAACAAGAACTAGATTTCCTTGAAGAACTAGAAATAAGAAGACACTTAAGAGACCCACAATATGAAGTTGTCAATGAACAGATAAATCTAGGGAGCTCTCCACTAATAAATTGTCTTCTTAAGTAACTATTGTAAAGATCAGCAGATATAGTTTTCCTTGGTTTTCTATATCATTGCACAGTTATACTGATCTTAAATGGGAAAAAGATATCCAGGATATCCCCATAGGGCTAATAATACCTAAGCTTTAATATTTGTAAAATCATATCTTCTTCTTTTCTCTATTCATATATATTAAGTCAATCACAAGATAGGTCACTTACTATTTGGTCTAGCCAAAATATTAAACATCAAGTAGGTATCACATAAAATGTAACTTCTGTCATTCTGACGATGATATGTCAATATCGAAATAATTATCAATATCCTTTAATAATTTTCATAAATCTTTCAATTAAATAGTGGAATTAATTAGAAACAGTTAGTTTCATTTATAACATTAATATGAGTAGATTCCACAAAGTAAGGGTCCAAACAGTAAATTCACTATATTATTGCAAGAGCAGCTTTTGTCTTATTGCGATCTATCGCGTTCTCGATTATGACTGACATCAGTCTGAATGATAGTGAATTGTCGTTCATGGGTCAATCAGTTTGCCATCACTCCATCCATGATCAAGGTCGTGGACTGAACTGCTGCCAAACTGAGCGTGTAACACCCGACTATGACTGATTGGCAAGTATCTATTAATTCTGATAAGCTTGATAAATATTCCAATTATCTCTAAAATTTCTTGGACTTTTTAATACTGTTAGATATTTATGCTAGTGATTTGATACTTATAGCTTCTTATTTCTTACTTGTACCGCCACCTGTGTACTGGACCGATTTGATAAATGAATGTAGTGTTATAATACTTGAACTTATTTTCTATCCGCTCGGACCCTTACATCTTACATGGTGTCAGGTGTGAAAAAACTTCATTGTAGAACCACTAAAAAAAAACAACACTCTAGTTCTTGTTAGTTAGTTCAAAACTCTAGTAGTATATTCGTGAGAATAGCTAGTAAGTACACCTTTAATAATAAAAACAAAAATAGTATCCACTACCAATGGAATCGTACTTTAAACCGCCAGATCATTTGTCAATTGAAGGAAGCTTGGCTGATAACTGGCAAAAGTTTGAACAAAAATTTCAGAGTTTTTTGACTGCTACAGACTTGAGTAGTGAAGACGATGAAAATAAAATAATCAATGAAATAAGTTCAAGTATTATAACACTACATTTATTTATCAAATCGGTACATTGTTTGACAAGCCCGCTATAACCACATGGCCGTCATGTCATTCGTCACCCGTTGATCTACAAAATTATAACTATGGCTCTGACTATGGTCGGTGGCCTATAGTTTCAGTCCAGTACACAGGTGGCGGTACAAGTAAGAAATAAGAAGCTATAAGTATTAAATCACTAGCACAAATATCTATATTCCCTCCTATAAGTTAAGTTTTTTTTTACCCGACCAGATCTAGTTTTAACATTGTGATCTAAAACTTTTGGACTGGATAATGAAGATTTTGGTGAAGCTTCCAGTGACGGGCTTGTATTTTTAAGCGACACAGCAGGCTGAACCAAAGGTTCAACACAACTATCGTCCAAGTTAGGCTCCTTAGTGCTAGGCACATAATCATTTAAGGATTCTTTGAGGTCAATCCGATTGCGCCTGACTAGATTGTCAGAAGAATCTTTTACGAGATAAGATCTAGGAAAGCTGTGTTTAGAATCAATTTGTGTAGGCTCCCACTCATTCTTTACATGGTCAAAAATTGTTACATTGGCTTTAGGGTCCAAATGTTTTGGATCTTCACTATTCTTATCATAGTGAGACTTGTAAATATTCTGTCTATGTGACAATTTCTCAGAAACGTCTTCACAGAGTTTGGGTTGCAACAAACTGGAATTTATCGGCATCTTTGTCTTACAAATCCCATTCAATAATAACTGTGCAGGTTGAGTGACCAATAAACTTGAGCGGTGAATTTCTATATTGCAATAAAGTAGTGTCTATATCAGAATTTTCTTTCAAACATTTTTTAAGCATTTTCTTACCTATATCTACACCTTTTTCTGCCAGTCCATTCGATTGTGAGTAATAAGGGCTGCGCAAAATAATTTCAAAAGTTCCATTTCTTTGCAAATGTCTTAAATTCTAGACTATTAAATGGTACATTGTCAGCAGTTACTTTATCCGGTGATCCGTGTACAGAAAAAAACAAATTTTAAAGTCAAAATAGCTGATTTTGAAGATTTATGTTTAATTTCCAGCCAATTAGAATATGAATCAAATACAATGAGAAAACTTTTATTAGCGTATGAAAAAATATCTAACCCTAATCTTTCCCAAGGACGTTTAGGTAATTCGTAAAGTAATAGCGACTCTTTCTGCTGTTTTTTAGCAAAAGTTTCACAAATATGCCATTTTTTAACGTAGGCTTCAATATCAACATATAACCCTGGTCAATAAAATATTTGTCTCGCACGATTCTTGCATTTTTCAATGCCAATATGACCCTCGTGCAATAATTTCAACATATCACTTTTTACAGAAGATGGAACAACAATTTTCTCACCATAAAACAACAACTTATCAACATAGCTTAGGTTATCTTTGATTTTATAGCAATGCCTTACAGAAACAGGAACTTCATTCTTATTAGTGGGCCAGCCTTTTTTATGAAAGTTAATAACTAGTTTGAGGACCTCATCTTTCTTTTCGCTCTACCGACATAGCCAAATTTTTTGACACAGAGTTTACTGCAAAGTTAAATTCTTGATCAGACTTTAATCCAATTTTGGCAAGAAGGCTCTTGAAAGAGTATCAGCCACATAGAGAAGTTTACCAGGTTTATAATTCACTGTAATGCTATAATTTAGTCAACGGAGTCTCATTCTTTGCAAGCGAAGAGAAATAGATGCTAGATCTTTTTTCATGATTGTTTCTAATTGTTTCTGATGTGAGTTAATTTTTATATCAAAGCCATAAATAAAATTATGAAACTTTTGTGTAGCGAACACAATTGCTAGATCTCTTTCTCTATTCGCGCATACTTTTGCTAACAGGGGGTTAAGCTCCTAGACGCAAAAGCTATCGGGTGACCCTCATGAGACAGACACGCACCTAGACCATCCTTAGATGCATCAGTGTCTATTTCAATAGGTTTTGTTGAATCAAAAAATGACAAAACTGGGGCATTAGTTAACATGTCTTTCAGGTTTGTTAGAGATTCATCGAACCATTTAGTCCAATTCCGATCAACATCATTTCTGGTCAAATTTCTCAAAGGAGCTGAGATTTTTGACACGTTAGGCAAAAATTTGCCCAACTAGTTAGCCATACCCAATATTCTTAATAACTCAGTTTTGTCTTTTGGTTTTTCTATAATTGGTTTGACATAATTCTTATTCAGCTTGACACCTTCCTTTGAGTAAATTTGACCCATAAACTTTTGCTGCATCGGTTATACTATAACCTCGATGTTTTATTGCTTCAAACACATTCTTCACAATTCGCTCCGCATCCAGCGATAAATACACTTTTTGTCCTACGACCCCACATTGTAACGCTCCGTTTTTTTTGTATATATAGTATTGAATTATTAGAATATTTCGAGGATTTCATTAGTATTGTAGTTCTTTTTCTTTCTTCATCATTTTACTAATTTTGTATTATTTTTAATTTTTGCGTTTTTGCGCCATTGGATGATACCTTCATTGTCAGGTCAAGGGACGATTGTACGATTGTACGATTTACATACCTGTGTGCTTACTAAATATCTTAAAGTGGGCTTATTTTATGATATTATGCGGGGATAGTTCAGTTAATTGGTATCGATCACATAATTTATGGAATACAAGGTACTTGAGTGTATCAAACTTTGTTTACATTATCATATGTCAACTATTTTTGGGCGAGTCTTCTTCGTTTTTATCTAATAGGGTTTGGTAAACAGTGATGGTTCTACGAATGAAATGGATTAGTCTGTGGACTTGATTTTGATGAATTAGCATACCGATCTATGGTTGTTAGTGAACTTGGAGCGTAAAGATCGATGACCTTGCAATTGTTTTGAATGTCATATCCGGCTGGGCGATGGTTTAAACTTTAAAATGTTGATTTTTCTAGATTGTTGGAAAGGGGTAACACCTTTTTTTGTTATGTGGAAGGAATGAAGAGAGTGGTTTTAGCTTTGGCTTTGTGGGATGGGAATTTTAGTTGGTCTTTTGGGTGTAGTAGAAACGTTTTACGAGGCTAACGTGTCAAGTAGAACATAGTATGCTACTTAACCGCTACATTGGAGTCAGATATGGGTTATGTAGTGGCTTGGGATGAACTAGATTCTGTGGTTTTGGTTTTAAGTTCCACATACAAACAACTAGGGATAGTCTTAATTTTTAATCCATCGATGTCCTATTTTTCTTTTTCTGTCAATTTGATGTATATACGGGGAGGGTATATATTTGGTTTTTAGATTTTAGTGTTAGTTGTTAGACGTTAAATAGATTAGCGCCTAATTTGGTCGGTTATAGTTACTGGGACTTTTATATATTTGTTGTTCGCGAATATTTCCCTAACGGAAGTCGCTAACGACGTAAGGGAGGCTACTGGAGTAGATTCGGGGCTCTGTTCGGGGTCTGCGTTTGTTGGTCTGTTGGAACCGTTCGCGATAGAAGGTTAGTGAAATTGCTTACATGACTAGACTTCATTTGTTGTATTTATATATAAAAGTTGCCAGTACATAACGTTGTAGATAGTTTTCTTTCCATTGTAATTATAGTACCTATACTGATTTTTGGGTGAATTTTAGTATCCATTTCCAACAATTTCATTATTGAACGAAATATACCTAATAATAAGTCAATTACTAAGTATATATTACTTAATATTTTTGCTAAAGGCATGTCCTTCAGACTAATATAAACGCCTTCTTAGGGACACTTTAATTGTCATATTTTATAAAGTTAGTAAAGTAGTTTTGTAGTATTCACTTCAGCTATGATGTAAGAAACTAATTCTCATATTCTTTCAACTATGATTTTATGTAACGACCACATTAGGTAAAGCAGGTAACGCCTGACTTATTATTTCATTTTAGTTATTTATATTGGTTAGGTTATGATTCTTCAGATAAGAGTTTTCGTTAGCATACAGGGTATTCTACAAAAGGATCAGTATAGGCTACATTTAGTATTTAATCAAAATTCACATTCTAAGGTTTATACGTTTACTTTACTATTCGTGTAAGGTGGAACGATCAAGTGGGATGGCTAGTATAGTAAGCTCAGTTTGTTTATAGTAACTTTTGAAGTTGATGGGGGGTTAGTTTAGTTTTCCTAGAAAGGTAAAGTACCTTTTGAAACTTTTGTCTTAACTGGGAGTTGTCAAATCAATTTTGTGGGACACAATAATTGTCAAGATTTTATACAATTTTGGTAATGGGTTGTATTGTTTTTGAAGGGTTCAAGTTCAAGTTAACGTTCAAGTACACGTTCCTGGTCAGGTACATCTTTTGGCTTTTGGCTGTACAATCGGGAGGAAGTATGGACAAGTTGAGGATAGACAGTGGGGACGACGGAGATCCTAGGAGGAAGATGGTCACAGGGGATGAGGTGTAACCCCATCTCATTTTATTTCCGTTTCTTATTTTTTTTCACTTATGGTTATTTAGTTTATAGTTTTTACCTACAGTAGAGCAAGAACCTGAATACGGGGGGTTAATTGGCTATTACTAGTTTTAGGATTCTGTTTTATTTCTTTCTCTATATAACTATTACGGGGGGTTACTTGGATTTTACTAGTTTTAGTTTTTTTTTATGTAACAGAACAAATGGTTCTGAGTTCACTTAGTTAAGTGTAACTGTTATATAAGGGGGGGGGTATAGGATTTCAATAGCATTAGGTTTTTCTTATATAAAAGAACAAATGGTTCGCAGTTCACTAATTTCAGTGTAACTATTACGGGGGGTATATTGGATTTTATTAGTTTTAGGATATTACGGGGGGTATATTGGATTTTATTAGTTTTAGGATATTACGGGGGGTATATTGGATTTTATTAGTTTAAGGATATTACGGGGGGTATAGGATTTCAATAGTTTTAAGTGTATATATATGAAAGAACTTCTTTAGTGTAACGATTATATACGGGGGGTTGTTGGATTTTAATAATTTAGTTTTTGGTTGCGTACTTCAGTACTATTACGCCAATATTATTTGGTCATCTATGGTCAGTAAGACTAATTTGGATAACTCAAATTTACATCATTATGAGATAAATGTCATTAACGGGTTCTTGGCCCACTAAGGCTGTATATTATTGTTAACACTACTTATCACCTTTCAGACATTTATTTGCGTAGCGTGCGGTTGTTTTGGATCCAACATAGTCTTGCGCCACGGTACCGTTTTTTTGAGTCTTACTCATTGTGATCATTGATTTATGATATTGCGGATGTAGATTTATTGTATCTGATGAGTGCAAGTAAATATATGTATATTTTGGGTTAATAATAATAAGGGTTGTAAAGGGGTAGGTTTTGTATTAATCTCAATTCAGGAATAACAGTTCGTTTTGTATCATCACATTGAATTTTAAGTACTCAGTGGAGTTTGGTTCTTCAGCGTGAAAATACTTATAATTTGTAATTTTTTTTTAATTTTAAACATTTTGTCGCGACTGGCAAGTTGGATGCTGTTAGCTTCGTTTACTTAATTAAATACTCTATTGTAAGGTAAGGTTTAGTCTCATTTCTTCCTCATGTACCCTTTGCAAGTTTAGGGTGGGGGAAAACAGTTCTTGATGTCATTTAAACTTCGCTGGCGCCCATAAATATTTCCGGTAAATTTTATACTCACACCCTGCCACCGTTCTGAGTGAGCTGAAGGCCCTAAAGGTTGACACCGGGACAACTGGACTTACTTGTAACCCTATAGACTACTTTTTGTCTTGAGAGAAAAAGGGAAGGTTACAACATACTTAGTTTTAAACACAAGATTACTTTCGGAGTGAAATGTTTATTATAAACTAAAATTCTGAGACAATATTAAAAATAATTATCCCGAAATCCCCATTTTCGATTATATCTATAAATATTTCAATCCCATTATATTTAAATATGAAAAGAGTGTTAAGTATTCATTAATTTTATTTTTAATAGATGTTGACCATTGTTTCATTTATATTTAATTTGTAAGCTAATTTAATAATCTCAAATTCTCATGCAAATCGTTGGTGGTATTCACACTCAACGGACCTCCGGTATACAAACATTATTTTCCATTCAAAACCAGCTCTTCGAGCGACGAAGGCAGAATGATAAAAGTTGTCGAAGTGAACTGAAGTGAACAGTTAAGACCTACGCGCTAGTGCCGGAAACCTTAAGAAAAACCCCATTGAACCCCTGATACAGTCCACTATATCATTGTCAAGAAGGGTTGCAACCCCGCCGCAGATCATCCGAGACCTTCAGGTAAGAATACCATCTTGGGCGATTTGCTTGCATAATATTTTATATGGTTATTATTATAACTATTTGTAACCTTTCATAACTCAAAGAAACAAAGAGTATTGGAAATAAAGTAGGTAGGTGCAGTACAGTTCAGGCAAAGAAAAACAAGCAATGGAAGCTCTTTTCATATTTACATAATCAGATTATAGCTATTTATGATATTAGATATTGTAATGTTGTGGGATAAAATCATACACACTATGGCTAATTACTATCTATTTATTTAAAGAAACACACACTGTATTAAACTTAACTTATATTCACACTATACTTACTGTCTATTAATTTATTTACACTCGGTATATTAGTTCTAATTTATTTTCACCACTTGAATATTACACTATTTATCTTCACTATTCAATTCACTGTCCGATTACTAAGAACTTCTGTGAACTAACTCTTCACTGTCCGTTTCACTAATTCTCTCGAACTAACTAACTGTCCACGCACTGAAAAATTCCGCGTATATATAGTCCGCATCTGTTCTGGGAAGTTCTAGTACATTACGCGCTCGTGGTATGCACAAACAAAACCTTATTCCAGAATGTTCGAGACCATGCCGGCGCAGGGAGAATTCCGGCCTAGCCACCAAAATTTACAGTCGAGGGGCAGGGCCGGCTTTGAGTTGGTGGCCTCGCAACAATATTTTACATGGTTTTTTGTACAACTCCCATTTTGATAATAAAATAAAAGTATTTCAAGAAAATCACATTTTGACGTCTTTTGTCAGTTAATTATTTTTTTGACGTTTCAACAATAATTCTCATTTCCTGGTAATGATTATGTCTTTTTTAACACTAGTGTCAGTGAATGATCGTCAAAAGAGGGCATGGAGGCCAAGTGGGTTCCGAGTATTATAAGCAATTAAATGGCGAATACCCCAGGAAAGAAAGGGTCAGAAACGGAATAAACTGATACTGAACCAATATTTGGAGTATGAAAAACTGAAGTATGGAGATATATATCCAGATGGATTCAAACAAAACATCAGATATACTGGAGCTACGTGCCTACGAAGGAACACTGTTTAAAAACCGACTGTACTGTCTGTACGACACTGGCCAACGGCTTCTCATGTTAATGAATCCTTAACCATTGTGCCGAATTTTACGACCCTATTGTATTTGAGGCGATACAGCACGTGAATTAATTTTGTTAAAACTGACCTGTTTTATCATTTTATTCTACATTGAAAAAAATACTTTATAGTAGATTTGAATAAATAATGAGGCACTGTGCTGCTACGGGAAAAGAAATATGGTATACCTGCTGAGGGTTTGGTCTTGAATCAATCATGTTAGCATAAGTCAAAACGAAATATCTTGGAACGAAGTATACGTTTCTATGAATGCGAACTTCCTCATTCATTAGTGAGACGTCGAACATCAAATTCATTCCTATAATTTACTTGAATTTTAATCGATTCGGTTATAATTTGACGAAGTTTCTCCTATTAAAAATGTTTTAATACATAGTCAAGAGTAGAATTTAAATTTTATCAGATATCGTGTAAAATTGAGCGTTTCCCGTTAATATTTTAAAGCTTATCATGCATACAGATTAGTAAAATCACTAATTTTTAACCATGCTTCAAATTTAAACAGTTGCTTACAGAATTGGTCCTAATGTATGTAATCTTATTGTAATGGATTGTATAATGCAAAAAATGTGCCAACTTGACATAAAATTATCGCTATGAACAGCATTTGCAATAACAAAACATAATCACAATAATTTCGAATTGAAAACTTCTTTAGTCGCGTAGAGTGATATTTGGGAGGGGCAAAATTTATGGGTTGGTTACGTCACCGTCACCGTCTTATCGTCATCTCGTATCATAGGAGTACGATGAAGTTTTTTTTTAAAATTTGATTAATTTATTTGCAAAAATGTCCAAAAATTCACCATTGCCATACATGTTCAAGTGTTCAAGGGTTTAATTTATTTGTGCATATTTCCATTTTATATAAATAGGCGTTCAATGAAATTTTTGGAAGGGGTTACTTTATTTGCAAAAATCTTCATCTTCCATGGACTTCGATACAATTTTTATAAAGGGATTAGTTTATTTATATTGTAGGCGTACGATAACATTTTCAGAAGCGTTTAATTTATTTTAAAAAGTTTCCATTACCATGGGCGTATGATGGAATTTTTGGAAGGGGTTCATAAATTTGTCTTTTAATTCATTTCAGCAGTCCCCATTACTGCCTATTCCTTCTTTTTCAAGTTACTGTTCAAATTGACAGAATTCTCGATCGACAATATTCTCAATACTCTCAAAATTTCCCAGATATTATCTATAGGATTTATGATTTTATGTGCAATCATTATTGTACAACAACGTCAAGCTGACAGTTTATTTTCAAAAATTGGGAGAAATCGAAATTATTGATTTGTATAACAGTTAAATGGATATAGTAGAATCAGCAAATATCGCTGGTCTGTCGCTTCTGCCAGAAAAATTAAGGAAGAGGTATGAAGCAACGTATCAATATTTCAAGAAATGGTGCCAAACAAAGACTGCTACTGCAGTTTCATAAACCGTGCTTTTGGCGTACTTTCACGAAAAATCTGCTGTATTGAAGTCTCCATCGAGCTTATGGAGTGAATTATCCATGCTAAGTCCACCCTTCTCATAGAGGAGAACATAGATATTTCCAAGTATGCTAAACTTCGAGAATTTTTGAAAAGAAGAAATGACGGATATAAACCCAAAAAATCTAATGTGTTTGACAGGTAAGATGTGAATAAATTCCTGTTTAAAGCCCCCGATGATATTTATTCAATGATGAAGGCTGTAATGATAATGGGAATTGCTGAGAGTGCCGTTCTAGTGAACTCTGTACAATGAAAATGGACAATGTTAAATTAAGGCATGAAGTCATAATTGTTACTATTTCTGATTCCAAAAATGGAGTGGCTCGTAAATTTACAGTGACTAAAAGTGACGATGAGAAGGTTTGTTATTTCAAAATAGTTTACATTACATTGTTATAAGATCCCACATGACGAATTTTAATCATCGCTTCTTCATGCGATATCAAAATGGAAAGTGCTTAAACCAGCCTGTCGGGAAAAACTCGATTTCTTCAATTCCTAGTAAAATTGCTAAATATCTAAACTTTGAGAACTTCAAAGAGTATTCTGGACACTCCCTTAAAAGTACGTCGGCCACTTTATTAGCGGATACTGGATTTGAGGTCTTAGCTCTCAAGCTACATGGCGGATGGAAATCTGCAACCATTGCGGAAAGTTATGTAGCGGAGAGCGTCAACAATAAAAAGGAAGTTGCAAATAAAATTTAATACAATATAACGAAGCCAGACTGCTATTGCAGTACTTCAGGAGTAACAGAAAACATGGTTAGAGATGGAGAAATTATGGAGTCAGAACATTTCATACAAATTAAGAAAAAACGAGAGAACATTTATCCAAATTTTTTAAATAATGTTCATAATTGTACTATCGATATTCATGTGAATAAATAACATACATGTTTTATATGGCCTGAATTATTACCACCCAAGGGTGGTATGTTGATTTACAACCCGTCATCAAGGGCAATTGATACCTTTTTGGTAATTGTTACTTATGTCCTTCAAAACAGTGTCAAAATGCGTTGTTGACAATATATAGAGGAGAAGAAGTATGTTATATGTTATGTTTCTTTTGAGGATATTTATAGGAATGTTTTAGCAATATAATAAAAAAAAGTACTCCCAGAAAAGCGCATCGCTGGGGTTAAATACTTGTTTTTTAAAATAAGTATTTTTGTATATTTTCGGTTCCAAGTGGCAGGCTGCCACGCCACCCCAACCAATCATTCCACGTAAGATGCGACTATACCAGAGAAAACTATGAAGTTTTCAGCTGGGTTTCATCTTAAAAATCGCGTGAGTATTTAAATTTATGTACCAGCCTTATGAGTTTATAAGTGATGATTTTAACTTATATATCCCATTTTATATGTCTATCTAGTGTGATATCTAAGTACTCAATTGATGACACTTCAGTTATCAGCACAAATGAATAATTTTATTCACCTTTATTCATGCCTGCCAGCATCCCAGTGAAGAAACAGAATTGGGGATGGGGACAATGGTTATTTAAAGGGAAAAATGTTGACATATATTCACCATAAGAGATGTTTCATTTTATAAAAATAAAACTTACGGAGTATATGACACATTAGATTCCTCCACAAAACACCTGAATATCATCCTTTTCAACAATAATAATAACTAATCCAAACTTAATTAAATAACAACGAACGACCAAAATACAGCACAGCATATCCTGACGACCCGAACAAAACAATTTAGTTAACTCGATTAACCGTCGTCAGTGATGTTCAATTATTTCGGATTATCACCAAACAGCGTTACAGTTTTCATTCAATCCGTAAATTCAATAACTCGACAAGCTCTTCAGAGGACACCCCTCTCTCACGCTGGTTCCTCAAAGAGGACTTTTCAGTTGATCAAAAGAAAACTAGACTAGTCACTTTTACGAATAGAAGAGTTCTCTAGCAAGGTAGAGTACAATTGTTGGGAAAAATACTAGCAATATCTGAAGAAGTTAAATATCTGGGAGTGACACTTGATTTTCAACTGAGGACACACTTGGAAAAAAATAACTACCAGGGCAGCTAGGCAAATTTGAGAATGCAAAAGAGTCATGGACAAATCTTTGGAAATACGACCCTCGGTGGTTCACTGGTATTACACAACTGAGATAAGGACAATGATTACCTATGGAATGATAGTCTGCTGGAGAAGGGCAGAAGTGTCTTCTTTGGTGATAATATTAACTGCAATGTGAAGACAAGCTCTCTTGGTAATAAAGCTTTCAACAATTCAACCACTAAGTCTGGACTGGTGAAAAAAACTGTGGAGAATCCCTTAATAGATTGGCAAGAGACAACACAGTGTCTGGTATGGTTGACGAACATGAGGTGATTGCAGGTAATAAATTAACGTATCAGTAAGCTAAATAAGGCTCTACAGGAGACTTCATAGGTCCAGAACCGTTTTGTGGAATCCTAGAGGATTGCATTAGTTCCGGAACTGGCTAGACAAAAAACACCAATTTAAATGGAGATTGACAATCATCTTTATTAGTGAACGAGGAAGACATGCTTATTGCAGCACTTGAAGACAGTTACCGATCTAATCACTGGGTACTGTACCTGAGGAAACATTTACAGAAAACGGGAAAGATCCGTAAACCTATGTGCCAAAAATACGAACGGGGAAATTCACATAGTCTGCCTCTGTGAGAACAAGAACTCAGACAGCAGAAAATAACCATCAGAACAACTTAAAATCCTCCCAGTTGAACTAGTTGCCTACAAACAGCATACGAAGCTTCTGGAATGGGAGTAGAAAAAATTGGAAATTGTACAAAGTTTCAACTCAAGTGTCTGGGCTGTTGAGCACAACCCAAACGAATTAATGAATTGATGAACGTTCGTAGCTCACATAATTGTATGAGTATGAATTTGCATAAATTCGTCAATGCATGAGTGTATTTTGCTTTTAGCCGTTTGTCTTAAGATGCACTCCTTTCTGCTGCTCTACTAAAGCAAAGGATTGGAACGATGACTACAAACCAACACGGTATTGACTCACAAAATTCCAGTAAATTATTTGCAATACTTGGATTATACTGCGAACTATCACGGATACTGGAACAATCTTCAATGCATGACTCAAGCATTTCCTTTATTTCATTGTATATCAGCGTATTCGAAGTTTTTCTTTTATTCATGTCACAAATCCAACTAGATAGAGTCTGGTTGACCATCTTCGATCTGTAACAAGTTATACATTTCATCTAATTTTAGTGAATGCATTGGTATACGTTCTTTTTGGTATTTTCTTATCAATTTTGGAATTGTGAGTTCTCCAGACGAATTATTTCCCTATTTCACTTGAGGTAACCGTTAAATACTATAATACATAGGCGAGCGCAGTAATCTCACAAGCATGTAATAAGCTTACAACCCAAGTTATGTACTATACTTTTTCCACAATTATTTTCATTCATAAAAATGAAAAGTTTAACAAGTAACTTTTATTTATTTAACAAAATTCGGGAAAAATTTTAATTGAACATTTATTTATAATAATTAATTGTAACATTTTGGCAATCATTTATAACTGTACGCGGTGAGTGGTGGGATGTGAGATAGCAGAATTTCGTCTAAAACAATGAACCGAGTACATTTTGGTGTCTGGGGGTCTATTCTCAAACAGTGTCATTTTTTGTCGCATGCGAGATTGTACATTTGCCAATCAGGAATTATACAATCCCGCATGCGACAAAAAATGTCACTGTTTCAGAATAGACCTCCTGGGCTGCTATTTTCTAACTCCTGCGAAAATTTTCGTATACGAATGCTCGTATACGGATTTTTTTCGTATGGCAAGACCTTTTGGTATTTTGGAAGCCATGCGAAAAGCAATTCGTCTCGCACAGCTGACTTCGCATTACTGGCCGGCAACACTGTGTAAGTGCATTTTTACCACAATTCCAACAAGAAAGCGACTAGATTATTTATATCAAATTTATCTTTTTGTTAGGTTAACACTTCTAATTCTAATCTACGAGTTTGTTTTTTTCTTAAACAATTGTTGTTGTTGTATAGGTAAAAGGTATTTGCAGTCAGTCTGCCTGCAAAAATATTTTAATAACCATGAATGGAAAAAAAGAACGCGGAATATATCATCCAGTCAAAAGAAGGAATTAATAAATTATATGGAAAAAATCCACAACTCCGGTCCAGAAAATTTACAAAAACATTTACTTTTGAAAGTTCACAGATGCTGTGGATGAACATTACAGACTCATTAAACAGTCTTCCTGGCGCTCATAAAACTTAGCGAAATGTGAGTTTTCATGCATTTGTGAATGTTTTACATAACCTAACCCAATATCTATATTTTCAGGCGTGGCATGATATTAAAATCAATATGAAAAGAAAACCAAAGAACCACAGGAGGAGGGCCAAGTTTGCCGAATGAGAACATACTAAATGATGGAGAAGTTCAAGTTGCAAATATGATGGCCCCAGTGGCAAATTAAGGACACAATGCAGCTGAATCATCTGCATCTTTTGAATTTCTGGAGCCATTTAATGATAATGAGTTTGTTGATGTTTCTACAGATGTAGACAAGGAAGTAATTTTGGAAGAAAATGAGGAAACTCCTGATTATTTATATTGCGCAACTGGTAGGTAAAAAAATGTATATTTCGTGAAACATGAAAATTATTTAATTTTTATATTTATTCTTCACATTGTTACAAAAGCAATATAATTATTTTTATTTCAGAAGATGATAAAGAAAATATTACATTGCCCTTGGAATCTAAATGTTCTACAAAAACGTTTTTTCAGGTACAGAGATTAAATCAAACACTAGCAGCAACTGAAAAAATGGCAGAACAAAATGAAAAAAGAATGGACCAAAAAGGTCTATATGAATTTCAAAAACTACAATTATACAAACAAGATATTGAAGTTAAAAAGCTTGAAGAAATTGCAAAAAAAGTAATATGCTTAGTTCTGTTATAATTGTAAATTAATCGGCATTTTTTTATGCTTACAATTCATTTTTAGTATGTTTGGTTGTGATATTAGGAAAATTTTGATTCAGTTGTGTTAATTTAGTTTTATTAATAATAATGTTTTTCATTTGGTTTTTGAGCTTTTGTTTTAAGAATAATTAAGAAGCCTGTTATTTTACTTAATATTTAATGTGCAGTACTATTTAACCTTTAAATGCCTATTGGGGGTCTTCGAGGGACTCCATTACAATAGTTTCCCTAATATTTGCCAAACTAAACCAATTGGCAAAAGCACCTCTAGCTATCTGCTTGAAATCACAAGAATAATCATTTGTTAGTGTGAATTGGGACGTCGTTACGAGAGTGTCTAGTTATTACGTGATTAGGTAAGTGGGGTCTCGCTGAGACCCCTAACCGGCATCAAGAGGTGCCAAATATAATAGTAGAAATAATATGTTTTTTTTCAGATTTAGTTTGGAATGGATCGTTCTGAAAGGCGTAAATCACTAAAGCAACGCGAGCTTGGAAAGATCGCTGAAAACCTCAATTTTGACAGTTCCGACTCAGAAATTTATGAATCGGGTGATTTACATGAGGAAAATGTACATGAACTTGTTTCAGAAATTGAAGACAATTGGGAAATAGAAAGAGAAGAAGATTCAGATGAAGAGCCTACACCTCTCGTCGACGTTCCAGATATGAAATTGCCCGAATTTATGTCAAAATCTGGTCTAAAATGGCAAACTGTACCATTTGTCCGTTCCAAACGACAGAGAAGAAATATTGTAAGCGCACTTACAAAATACAGTATGGATGCAAGTACACCCTTGAATTTTTTAAATTTGTTTTTCACAAAAGAAATCAAAGACTTAATTTGTCATCACACCAACGAAGAAGCTCTTAGATTTTACAATAACTGGAACATAAAACACCCGAACGAACAAAAACAGTGGTTATCGGTCGAAAGGGACGAACTAGATAGTTTTATTGGCATTCTTATAAAAGCTGGGGTATTGAGATGTAGAAGAGAATCAACCCGAGAAATGTGGACCACGGATACGTCCATACGTCCATCGTTTTTTACAGCTGCCATGTCTGGAGATAGATTTGATCAATTACGTTGTTTTTTACGATTTGACGACAAACGCACGCGAGACGAGGGGAGAAGAAGAATGACAAATTGGCGGCAATTAGAATTATTTGGGATATGTTTATTTCTAACTGCAAAAAATCTTTTGAGCCATAAGAAACCCTTACAATTGACGAGCGGCTAGTTTCTTTTAGAGGTAAGTGCCCCTTTAGACAGTTTATCAAATCAAAACCTATAGTAAATTTTATACCCATTTAGAATAAGACCATCCTTATTTATTATTAATAAATCGGTTGAAACAAAAAATTACCAACAAAAAGGAACGTCGTAACTAATTTATTAGATGTCACGTTTTTGAAGTTACGTCAAATTTTGATTTCATGTTAATGTCATAACGCAAAATAAGATATAAAAATGCGATATTCGGATGAATCCAAAAAACTTAATATGCTTAATGTAGTAAACTATTTTCAAAACGATTTAGGATCTCGATTTAAGGCAATTCAAAAAGCGTCCGAAGCACTAAAAGTTCCAGAAAGCACATTATATAATCTTGAAAAACCAAACAGAGATACAGATTTCGAATTTAGAAGAAATATGTCTGCAAGCGTTTCCCGGAGCAAAACCCGAATTACAAAAAATACCCTGCATTGTTTGAGGGAAGTAATTTATAAAATGTATGCGCGAAAGGATAAAATCACAGTAGAAACTATTTTACGGCAATTTATCGAAGAGTCTCCAGAAACTAAGATTTCCAAAGGTTCGTTATATTTGGGAATTAAAAAAATGGGTTTTCATTTCAAAAAACAGGATGGAAGAAAACATTTATTGGAAATGCCTGCAGTCAGATTAAAAAGAATATTATTTTTGAACAAATACCATGCTGCTAAAAGCGAAAAGCTCTTTACACCTGTTTTTCTGGATGAGACATGGGTTTTTAGTAAAAGCGGGGACAGAAGAATGTGGCAAGATGGTACTAAACACAGTGATTTAAAAATAACTGGAAGTGGGACACGATATGTAATTGTTCATGCCGGTAATAAAAAAGGTTTTGTGGCAAATGCATCGCTTATTTTTAAATGCAATAAAAAAACAGGCGATTACCATGATAACATGAACACCGAAAATTTTGAAATTTGGTTTAAACAGCAACTAATTGTAAACTTGGAAGAACCATCGTTAATTATAATGGATAACGCAACGTATCACAGTCGCCTGGATGAAGAAATCCCAAGAAAAAGTTGGAGTAAAACACGCATGTTAGAATGGCTCAAAAAAAAGAATATTCCTTTTCCAGATCACATTTTAAAGGATGCTGTTTGGAATATAATTGAAAAGCAAGTTTTGCCAGAAAAAAATGATCATTTAGACAAATACGCTGCCGAGCATGGTCATTGTGTTCTCAGGCTACCACCCTATCATTGCCATTTTAATGCCATCGAAATGGTATGGTCAGAAACTAAAAGGCATTATGACCAAGCTATTACGAAAGCTGCAAGGTCACCTACTGAAGTCTTAAAAGTATGGAATGACGTTGTAAAAAATGTATCGGAGCAACACTGGCAGAATTACATAAATCATACAGAGAAAATTATTTCTGAAGCATGGGAAGTAGAAAACAAACTGGACCTACTAAACATCGAACCTATGGTGATCTCTGTATCCAATGAATCCGATGATGAACTATCACTTTCCGAAAGTTATTCTGATTTAGAAACTAATTAAACTTTGCCTTGAAGATCACGTTGTCATTTTTTTAAAATCTAGAATTTGTACTTAATCGAACTCTGAATTGCCATATTTTTTAAGAAAACTATGTATCTAGTTAATAAAACAATGTTTTTAAAATTAGTGCGCTTCTTTTATATTCTTTTATTATGTCAACATCTTTAGAATTTTATGAATTTCATAAAATTAATTTGTATTATTACAAACCGCCACTGATAATATGAAATTTCAAGTCACTACGCCAATGCAAATAAGAAATATGTCAAGCATTTGACATGACAAAGGTCATAACCTAATTTTTTTCATGCGGGTTCAGATGGTTCAAGAAGCCGCATACGTTAAGTTACTAAAACGGCTGGTACCTCTAAATAGGTATTAATTTTACTATAGCCGTTATGGCATTGAAATTTGGGCAACTGCAGATGTTAGGGCACAGTTGATAACGCCGATAAAGTAATAAGGAAATACTCATGTGCTAGAAGAACGGCTCGTTTGCCATTCAGGCTTTTCATGAACATGATTGATATTGGTGCTATAACTGTTTTGCATTATACATCGAAAATAATCCTGATTATCAGAAGACAAATAGATCACGTCGGCGTTAATTTCTTCTACAACTAGCCAAAAGCAACATGGAAAAACGAAGCAAATACAAGTTCCATAAAGTACATGTTAGAAGAGCTTTACAAGATTGTGGCATTGTATCTGAAGCTGAAGGGCAACAAGGTGATCTTCTCCAGGATGCAGATGCGGCAGGTGTTAGAAAACGAGCAAGATGTTACCAGTGTCCACGTAACTGTGACAAGAAAGTCAACACTAGATGTGCATTTGCAAAAAGTTTGTGTGTGCAATTCATAGAAAGAAAGAGCAAACATTTTTGTGCGGAATGTGTCGTTTAGAATAGGCAAACATATTTTATGCGTTAGAATTTCAAATATTGTGTTAGTTTTGCTCCCTTTTTGAAGCTTGCTTCTTATTGCACGACATAGGATTTTCGGGAAGGCTAGTGAACTCGTGAACCGTGTGATGTTACGAAAAAGTGTTCGTCACTCGATGACTCATTAGAAAAAGAGAGAGAGACGCAGGCCATAGTGTACGTTCAGTGCAGAGAAAGAGAGGCGTGCAGCTGTCAAAATGTTGAAAAAATGGTCAACAATGTTCAACATTTTTTAAAAATTGTCAAAAATGATCAATAATAGTCAAAACTGCGAAAATTATCAATAATTGTCAAAAATGGTCAATAATTGTTAAAATTTGAAAAAAGGTCATAAGATATCACAATTACGATATGGCCAAAAATTTCAATGACTATCGACGAGAAATGGTTTTGTTGCACATTCCTCTTAGAAGTGAAGATAATGACTTTTTCTGAACTCTGAGAAAACTTTTTTTGTCAGATTTCACCATCACCAAAGAAAGTGTCCTATTATTGAACACGATAAACTGAAGCAAGTAGACCATATAAAATTTTTGGGCATATATCTCGATGAACACTTTAATTGGAAGAAACATTGTGATGTTTTGGTAGCAAAATTACATTTAACAAACTCTTTAACTAGAAATTTGAAGGATATACTAACCGAAAAACAATTAATTATGTTATATCATGCAAAAGCAGAATGCTACCTCCGCTATGGCATTTGCCTGTGAGGTATATCTGTTAACTCTTCTGATGTATTCATTGCTCAAAAGCGAATCATAAGAAGTATTGTTGGACTTTCTAGATTTGGTAGTTGCAAGGAAATATTTAGAAGACTTGGTATTTTAACTTTCCCCTCATTATTTATTTTTGAAATATCTACGTATGTCTTTATGAACAAAAATATTTTTGTGCGTAATGAAGATAATGTTTATAAGAATGTTTTTATTCGATTGCTGATTTCTTTTGTCCTGTAACTATTTAACCATTTGATGTTATCTGTGTACTTTTAATTATGTTTGTACTATTTGTAATTGTTTATATTATTTGTTTGTAATATTGACTATTTGTAATTTTACGTGTCCCATACATTGTAAAACGTCATTAAGGGAATAAAAATTGTATTTTTTTATTTATTTTATTTTATGTTCTTGCATTCCATTGCGCGTATTTTTATTGATCGTTTTCCCGACCTCGCATTCTATTGTGCATAAGAAACAAGCTTCTGTCGGCGGTCCGACAACCGCCCAACTTTTTTTTTTAGATAATGTATTCATTTTTTAAAACCTGTTTACAAAGTTTGTTAAAATGCTAAATTATATGTTAGTATATTTTTTTAAATCGAACTAGCCTTTAATTTAATCTCCATCCATACATTTCAGATGGGGTCCTTGGAAGACCCCGAATCGGCACTTACGTTAATTTTATAAGCATAGGCATTTAATGGTGAATATTTGATTATTTTAAAGATTTGGGATATATAAGAAGAAAATTAATATATTTGTATCTTTTTTATTATGTGAAATAGTTGTTGCATTCTCCTTTCTTTGACTAAATCTTCATTAACTCTATGCCCAACATTGTTATCTTCAACTGGTCCAGGCAGGTCATACAAACCAAGATCTAAATCAATATTATCCTCACCCTGAACAATGGGAACTGCATTATCAATACACAACATGTGTATTACAGTTATTGTGTATATTACACATATTGTGTAGTTTGCAACAAATGTTAACTATTTTGCAACAACGCTCTGGAGAGTAGTGAAGTACACGGTGCTTCAATGAACAACAAAATCTAAGTTTTAATACTCAATTATAGACCTTCTATGGCTAATGTTATATCTGTCCTCGGGGGAACCTTGTGGAGCATTGGCTATAGGCGTTGATAGCCATGGCCTCAAGGCTTATCCAGAATCACCTACAACAACGAAAACATTTATTTAATCTTATTTTATAAAAATATATAGTGGGGATAAAAGCATTTTCTAGGTTAGTTATAAATTTGTAATTCCAGAAATCGTGTGGTTTAAATTGGTTAACATTTTTATAACTGCTTTAGTTATATAAAGAAGAAGTTTATATATGGTAAATCACCTAAAAAATAAACTGATGTATTTCTATTTCCTTATAAATCCTGAATGAAGTTTGGGGCATTGCTGTTGTTCCATATATAAATGAATCATGACTGCTGCCAAGATATCTTGCACACACATTAGTGATTTTTAAATCTGAATTGCAAACCTAAAAAGCTTATGTAGCACAAATAGAATGTGTAATACTTACTAATTGTACCTTAATTTAGTGATACCCCTTTCTAATGACGTAACGTACTTCATTTTGTGTACATGGGGGATAAATTGCAATGTGTGTGCAATCAACACAACCGACAGTACCAGGAAGCCCAGTCTGTATATAAAACCTAAACAACAGTTGGTATATAATTATTTCATAAAAATATATTATATATATATATATATATATGCCTTGTAGACCCAGGGCAGTTATTTTTCTCCACTCCTCTCTATTCTAAGCTTTCTGTTTCCAGTTTCGTATTTTCAGTTTATTTATATCAGACATCACACTTTCAAACCATCTTTTTCTAGGCCGCCCTCTTCTTCTTTTTCCAATAAGAGTCCTGTAAAGAGCCATTTTTGTCATTCTTCCTTTGTTTAATCTTTCTACGTGTCCCAAACACCTTAAACTGTATGTTTTTATTCTTGTTGTTATCTTTGATTCTCCATATAACATGTCTATTTCTTCATTCGTTCTCCTTCTCCAGCCTTCAGGTGTTTTTATTCCACCGAAGATTGCTCTAAGAATTTTACGCTCCCAGCGCTCCAGCTTTTTTTCCTGCTTTTTTGTTAGAATCCATGTTTCACTTTAAAAATATATACTGGGTATAAACTTACTTATTGTGACACTCTCTTAATTCATTAAAATTTCTTGGTAATTTAATGTACTCATTAAATATATTTGGATTGTTCAACACATCTGTTATTTCCTGTACACATTTGCTTACAGAAACTTGGCTTACACAATGACTTATGTTTCGGCCAATGTCTGGTTGGTAGCTGCCTGTAGCAAAAAAGCGTAATGCCTCCAAGATCTAAAATTATAATTTGATTCAATATCTTCCTGAATTTATGTAACTATACTATAAATTCAATAGGACCTATTTAGCCACAGTATAAATAATTACTTTTCTAGCAACAATCAACCCATATGATTTTGTAGGAGCATACATATAAGATTCCACCAAATTTATTAAGGCCTGTGTTAACTCTTTTGTCAACCGATAGTGCTTAATAAATTCAATGTCACAAAGTTCTTCAAAATGATTTCTTAATTGTTGGAGTCGTCTTCTCCTTGACTTATTTCCTAAAATTTCAGCTTCTTCCAACGCTGCTAAGCCCGCTAAGTTAATCATGTTATTAAACATTTCTATCTTTAATGACCTTCCTATCTTACGAATCAGATGCAATTAGTATATACGAATTCATTAATTCGCACGCCTTTGACCATGCGATGTATTTCCGCAGAAAAAATTCGTATATGGATATTTTTCGATTGCTCGAAAATTCGGTTTGTTCAATTTCATACGAGAACAGCATAATTCCGTATGCGGAAGTCATTCGCATGAGTTAGCAACCCTGGTAACTTTGAATATTCGGCTATTTGCTTAGGGATACCGTCTATTTTGTTCAATTCTACCACTTGTTTCGTACATTTACCTATTTGATAGTTGAGGAAAAATTGATTTATTCGCTGATCGCTAATTTGTTGTCGACTCCCTATATATTGTCTGCAGATTTTATGGAAATTTCTACATACTTTGGTTTTCGTATCAGGTATTTTAACCAATAACATGGTACTTAAATCATCAATGTTACTAATTTTAAAATTGTTCAACTCTTGTTTCCTACAAGCTCTACTTATTCCAACAATTGCAATAACCTTGAAATAAAAGTATCATAAGTAGGTGCATTTATGTTATACGTTTAAATAATATACCTTCATTAACAAGTACTGTGTATCAGGAGTTTCATTTAAAAAAAGTTTTATTTGATCAAGGTGTAAAATTATTAGTAGTGAGTGTGGTTTAAATTTCTTAGCGATTTCTCCAAAACAAGCCAAGAGTACGTTTTCAGAAAATGAATTTACATTATTTGTTTTACGCCAATCAATAAGCTGCTGATATACCTTTTCATATCTTCCTCTTGATTTTTCTGTCAAGAGGTTCTCGTTAGTGTTCGCAGCTAACTGCATAATATTGGGTGGTACGCTACTAAGTTCATCTTCACTATTCGATGAACTCATTTTATTTTTCTTGTATTTAAATTCACTATATTTACACTGTCAGATTATTAATTTAAATCTGTCAAAACATGTCTATTAATTCGTTTCCGTGGTAACTCGACCAACTGGCTTACAAGGCTTATATGATATATTACATATTTTTATGGAACTGAAGCGCAATTTCTTTTATTACGTGCTAGTCATTACGTGTCAGTAGCTGTTATGATATATTTTCTTAGCATTCAAATAGTACGTAATATGCAATTTACTATTTAGAGAGTAGAAAAATAATTTTATGTGATAGCTCAATGTCCTCAAAATCTGTGCTAACTGTATGTAGCCCCGTAGATCTAAGACAAACATTTTCGATCCTAAATGTTGCAGATTTCAACGAACTAGCTCAATGACATGGTAGAATCAATCTCCAATCCTGCACTCTGGGATTTCTTTCCCACTTCGAAATAAAAATCGACCTGTTTTTGAATTTTCTAAAAAAAAATCTGTCTGTCTTTAAGATTTCTATCTGTTTCGTTTTCGGTGCCGTGCCACACCCTGTATATGCGAAGGTGGAATGCTCCGAATATACACTATATACAGCTAGCAAAAAATATACCCAGACAGAAGTCGTAACTTACAGTATTAAATTTTTAAATGACTCCGTTTCGATTAAGCAGTAGGGGCCCTTTCAGTTCACCTCATTTTCATTCAGAGCGACACAAGTAAGACGTGCGTTTATTCACAAATACCCTTACAACAATTTCGACGAGGAATCAGAGATGGACCGATAGTGCGACGAAATGAACATTATTGAACATTGACATTATGACAATATTGAAATACTGTTGCGATAGATAACATGCTTTTATTTAACTTGCAGTCTTTTCACTAGATCCTTGGAGAAATCCTTTCCTGGGTCCACTAGTCCTAGGGATTTATATCTCCAATGAGTCAGTGACTCGCATTCGAAGATTGGCTGTTTTTCCTCTTCCAAGCACAACCGCAAGATATGTTTCTCTCCTCTCTCCTATAGTACGTATACGCTTCCTTGGTATGCAGTGACCAGTGGTTTGGTATTCCATTGGTTATCGACTCCGAGGTTTTTTTTTGGCCAGGAGTTTGTTCTGTTCCTCCTTAAGCAGTTCGGAGATAGAAGCACTGGTACAAATTTAGCAATTATCTTTTCTAACATACACATACACACACATTAGTCTCAAAAATCATTTGAATTCGTTAATCCACATTTCTTAAACCGCATGGCTATTTCATCATCTCAATTAGTTTTAAAATACTACAAATGCAATCAATCTATTGTTTTTAATAAGTGCGAGATTATGTTCATGCATCAGTTTCAAAGTTTACCAAGATTTATAATTCTACGTGCCTATCAGCTTTGCTAAAGTTACGATGCAGAAAGATATTTCTCGTCGTAATTTCAAGAAAGTTTTCTCCATTTACCGTGCACATTTCTCACCCGTTTCAAGTTTTGTAAAACGTTTACACACAGCAGTAAATAAGTAAATAAAAAAAAAACTTATTACTCAGTGTCTCATCGAGTTTTAGATTGTTGTGGGATCGTTTTGTTTGATGTTACCAGTATCGATGATTAGATTTACATTTCACCTAAATCGATTGTTTTATCAAGTTGAAACAGGAGTACGTTTTTCTTAGAAAATTTCTTAGGGAATGAAACTGTGATATTAAATAAGAAAAAAATTTGAATTATAAGCTTCTGATATACTTTTTGTTATTTTTTGGGAAATCAGAACACAATCATAATCAAAGTTATAGATATTGTATAAATCTATGAAAATTGATTTCTATGTGTAAAAATACGTCATTTTTTGTAGGTATGGGTTATGTCAATTTTGAAAGATTAATTTTTAATTTTGAAAGAAAATTTTTAAAACATTTATATCAGGGAAAACAGGATATAAATTGAATGTGGTGATGGTAACGATTATTAGATAGAAATTTTTTGACGAGAGGAAAATTGAAAATAAAATTAAAAATAATCCATCGAATTTAAAAAAGAATCCATTTAGAAAATATAATTAGTATAAGTTAAGCATATAAAATTGGAGACAAAATTTATATTACAAAGGACATATTTGGCGGTGTTAAAAAAATTGGTTCTGGTAGACTTCGCGACCCTCGGAACTTTATGTTAA
Organism: Lochmaea crataegi; assembly: GCA_947563755.1. Taxonomy (NCBI): domain Eukaryota; kingdom Metazoa; phylum Arthropoda; class Insecta; order Coleoptera; family Chrysomelidae; genus Lochmaea; species Lochmaea crataegi. Next base: position 40,276,031 of record OX387430.1, on the reverse strand, counting down.
TTTTAAATTTGTTTAATAGCTACCCTTAAATAAAGTAGAATAGAACAAAAATTTCGTTGGACCATTCAGAAATTACTTTAAAAATCACGAATTTAGTTCAAAAAATGATACTTTTTCAACACTATTTAATGCTATTTACGATGAATATTTTCTCTTTAAACTGTGAAGGTTATTATCTTTAACTAAATGTAAGTCTGTTTCACAAACAAAACCGGAAGAAAATACTTATTTCCACTCGACACTTATAGGTTATAAACCAACACACTCAAATCAAATCTTATGTCTAAGATACCTCACGATCACATGATTGTTCTGTGATCAGGTGATAGCTAAGCGGCGTTGTCAAATGGTGTTTATTTTCTTTTAGTTGAATTAATTTTGCATTTTAATAGATTACAGGAATATATAAAAATATAAAATGATTTGCATTTATAATCATAAAAATTGAAATATTAAGCTTAGAATATAACGTTCATCTTAGATTGGCTTTATACCTTACATTAAATATAAGAGTTTATAACCATCTTACTGCTGGACCACATAGTTTTCTTCAAATATATTATTACTATGAAATAAATGAAATGATACTTTGGAGCTTAACCTCTCTAGTTTATTACATTGTTGAGTTTCATTTGGTTCATGTAAGTTAGGTTAGGTTTTGGTTCTAGTTACACTTTGATCTGTGTCAGTTGGTCGGGAAGCGATAAGTGTTGGATTATGATGAAAACTATTGATTGTCATTACTATTATTTATTGAGGTTATTTCTATTGTTATTTACTATTTTCTTATTTGTTTTCTGTTTCTTATTTTCTGATATTATTATAGATCGTTACACTTTGATCGGTGTCAGTTGGTCGGGAAGCGATGATGAATTGAATTATGAAAACTATTGTTATGATTATTATTTGTAAAATATATGTTATTCCTAATTATGCTAATTCGTCACAAAAACTTTTTGGAAAACTTCATGTAGAATACAAATTATTTGATATTTACGGGACCGGTGAGTTGCATCCCATTTGAGCAGACCAAACTTTTGGCCGCTGAGTTGCATCCGTCTCACCGCTGAGTTGCATCCCGTCAACAAATTTAATATTGTGTCTAAAACTGGTATATAATTAAATAAAAGCGGGCATTGTTGTCATGTTTATTCTGATATCGTAATTGATACTAAATTTTATTTCCGAAACTGCGTCTAATACAGTTTTAGAGCAATATAGTGAATAATATATTAATTTAATTTATACATTATTCAATTATGTAGTTTAGGTTTGGTTATGTTAGGTTAGGTTTGGTTAGGTTTAGTTAGGTTTGGTTAGGTTTGGTTAGGTTTGGTTAGGTTTGGTTAGGTTTGGTTAGGTTTGGTTAGGTTTGGTTAGGTTTGGTTAGGTTTGGTTAGGTTTGGTAAGGTTTGGTTAGGTTTGGTTAGGTTTGGTTAGGTTTGGTTAGGTTTGGTTAGGTTTGGTTAGGTTTGGTTAGGTTTGGTTAGGTTTGGTTTGGTTAGGTTTGGTTAGGTTTGGTTTGGTTAGGTTTGGTTAGGTTTGGTTTGGTTTGGTTTGGTTTGGTTTGGTTAGGTTTGGTTAGGTTAGGTTTGGTTAGGTTTGGTTAGGTTTGGTTAGGTTTGGTTAGGTTTGGTTAGGTTTGGTTAGGTTTGGTTAGGTTTGGTTAGGTTTGGTTAGGTTTGGTTAGGTTTGGTTAGGTTTGGTTAGGTTTGGTTAGGTTTGGTTAGGTTTGGTTAGGTTTGGTTAGGTTTGGTTAGGTTTGGTTAGGTTTGGTTAGGTTTGGTTAGGTTTGGTTAGGTTTGGTTTGGTTTGGTTTGGTTTGGTTTGGTTTGGTTTGGTTTGGTTTGGTTTGGTTTGGTTTGGTTTGGTTTGGTTTGGTTCTAGAGGAGTAAACTTCGATAAACAATCCCTACTACTAAGGTGTAAGGCATCGTGCTGAGGGTATGAAAGATGCGAGGGTTAGAGCATCGTGGACGATCCCCTTGGAGTACCTGGCGAAACTCCATTGTAATTAGCCTTAGCGGGGTAAGGGCGCACTGCCTCGCCGGACTTACTTTCGTCCCTATTCGTGGGATTCATATGGATAACTTAAACAAGGAAAAGGATGAAGAGAACAGGAGGATAGAGGAAGAAGAAAGGAAGAGATTCGAGGAAGAACTTTTGGCAGGTCACAAAAGGACAAGGTTAGATAGGTCGACGGAGGTCAGGGCTGTGAAGAAGCAATCGACTCTCATGGATGATTTAGAAGGTTCAGAAGAGGAAGAAATACCTGATGTACAGGAAAATTGGGAAGAGTTAGCGAAAGAAGATGAGATATACAACAGTGTCCTTAGGTCAATATTGTTTGACGACGAGGAAGACATAGCCGGCAAGAAGAGGAAGAGAATGAGTCCGTCGGAAAAAAAAATGAGAAAAAAAGAAAGACACAACGAAAGTAGAGAGCATAAAGGGGAAAGTGTATTAGAAACAATACGCAGAAAGTTGGAGGAGCTGAAGCGGAAGCATGAAGAATTGGGCATAAGGGACGGGGACTTGAAAAGGATTATAGGGGAAATAGGAACGGTGACTAAAAGAGGTATTGGGAAGGAGGGGGATAGTAGTAGGGCGGATACACCAAAATGTGCGGGATGTAGGGCAGATAGGGAGAGGGAGGAAATGAGGGAAAGAGTGGAGAAGTTGAAGAAACAAATAGATGAGGGGGGGAATTTTCAAAAATTCGAGGAGATTTCAGAAATGAACTGGGACGAGGAGGTGTATCAATGCGCGACACTTAAACAAATGAATCATTGGGAGGCATTGCATAGGGAAAACTGCGCTGTGGTATTAGATCCGGATAAGGTTCCCTCAGAACTCGTGCAAAATTTAAAGGAAAGAAGGGGAGAGATAGTTGAAATGGCGGAGGGTTGCAGGGGGGGAGAGATAGACCAGTTGGAGAACGTCGTCCAAACCTCCAAATTCCGTAAGGAATGGCATCATTTCGTAGCTAGGGTGGAGGAGGACATGAATAATGAACAAGTATTCGATATGATAAGGGCCCTACATGAAAGGATAGAGGGTGTGGTGAAAACTACATCCGAGGTGAATGTTTTAATTATCGAGAGTGCGGATCCGATCTTCTTTAGGATGGTGTTAGAATATGTTGGGGGAGGGGGGAGGATTAAGTATAGGGTCGCGGCTAACGTGCCGCAAGGGGCGGCGAGAGGTAGGATGAATAGAGAATCGGTCTTGGTAAGGACAGGGGGAAGACCGTACGCGGAGGTATTGAGGGGCATGAGGCCCAAGGTCGACATACAGGTCCTCGGCATTAAAGTAAACAACGTCGCTGAGACAAACAGCGGGGACCTGATAGTACGTCTAAACGGGAAGGGGACGGCTGAGAGATTGAAGACTGAATTGAAGGAACGGGTTAAGGACGTTTCAGTTGCCGTTAGGAGGAGGGAAGTAAATTTTAATGTTTTAGACCTGGACCCGGCAATCACACCCAGGGAGATCAAAACGGCGCTAGAAAATCGCACGGGCCTTAGGGGGGAGGATATAGAGGTGAAGGGGGTCAGGTACACGAGGTACGGGGGACACATTGGCACCTTTGCGGTGTCCCCGGAGGTGGCGGATATAATTAGAAGGGTAAGATCAGTCGAACTTGGCTGGTCCTCATGCAGAATCAGAGAAAGGGTAACACCACTCAGGTGTTATAAGTGCCTGGATTATGGGCACGCCACCCATCAGTGCAAAGGGACGGATAGGTCGAGACAATGCCTGAATTGCGGTAGGGACGGACATAGGGCACAGGACTGCAAAGCAGAATCAGAATGTCGAGCAAGCGGGGCAGTGGGCCATCGCATGGACCGCATGGACTGTCCTAATTTCAGGGAAATAGTATACGGTAGGAGAATATAGGAACGTTCGCAGACTACACTATATCTATAAATGGGATTTTATTTATACATAGGGTTTTATATAGACATAGGGTTTTATTTATACATAGGATTTTACGAGTGCACGGGGCTTTATTTATACATAGGGTTTTATTTATACATGGGCTCTGTAACGAAGTTAATTTTCCGACAATAGTTATTTTTGAGTTTCCGAATATATTTTCATTTAATATTGTGTATAATCCGTGATATCCTATGACTTCTGTGTAGAAATATTTTGTTAAGAAAAATCCATTCCAATTTTTAATTTAAAATGTCAAATTCCAACCGCGATATAATTGTAAACAGTTATGGTTCCCCACTGTCGCGAAACAAGTAGCGCGCAGGTCGAACTAACCAAGAGAGGTGGAAAGCAGTCTGAATCGAGGAAGGCTTAAGCGGCGAGTCGACAAGGAGCATGCTATGTTCACTCCACTATAAATTTTGTCTTCGTTTATTTAGTTATTCCACGTGTCGCTGATAGCGCTACGTAATCGAGGATCTGTCAGATTTCAATAAGACCGCCATTTATATAACCTCCATTTTATATTGAAAATACGCCATTGTTAAACATTGTTTTCGTTCGTGTATTGTACGGTTATTTTTATATTAATTTGTATAAACAGATATTTTTGTGTTTTTTAGTGATTGTGTTTATTAACATTAACATCATGCTTCAGTACTGTATTGTTCCCACTTGTAAGAATACAAGTAAGGATGTTAAAATGCATCTCCTTCCTAAAGACCCAGAGGTAGGTTTGTAAATAGATTTGTGTTTGATTTAATGTTTTTTTACACTAAATAGGTGGGATAGGCCGAATATAGATTAATAATAATAATTTGTGTACCAATTTGATTACTACATTATTATCACTTGATATACTATTATTGATAGTAGGTATGTGTTGAATAATCGATTCAAAATATATTCAGTGAGTTCAATTACTCTTAACTTGCACAATAATCAGGTCATCTGCAGCATATTTCAAATCTGTCTCTTTTTTTGTGTTTAATAACACATAAACAAAACCCATATTGTGAAAATGATACAAACTAGAACATTTTGTAATTTAAGGACTGCAAGTTTATAGTGATGTTTACTATAGCTTCATTTAATTTTTTTTCTTAGCTTTTTAGGCAATGGATTCAAATAATCCAAAGAGAGGATATCCCCATATCAAGGAGACAAAATTCTCGAATATGTGCTATCCACTTTTCCGAAGAAATGATGTTTGCTGCACATCATAATAGAACAAACTTGATAGCTAATGCAGTTCCAAACTTATATTTACCAACACCAACAAAAAGTATGGAGAAATTACCTGAGGAGAACCAGGAGATTGTTGAACTACAAGGTAATGTACAATAAGATTCCAAAAACTACTACATATATTACATTACTAGTGTATAAAGTGAGCCATTTCACAAGTGGTTATAAAAAAATGGTTTTTGACAAATAGGTATAACTAAAAATTGTACTTATTGCTATTACAGGTTCAGAGTCGTATTCTTACATTGCTACCTGCAGTACTCCAACTACCTGCAGTGCTCTACCTACTTCCAGCATAATGCTTACTACATTAAAGACACCCAGCAAACGTAAAGGTAATTTTTTAAAGTATGTAAAATGTTTATTGCAATAATACTAGTATGTGAAAAAAGTACATATAATAATTTTTTTCAGATATCAAACAAAGATTGAATTTACTGAGCCATGGAAATTGTGGTAGAGCCATACAGCTAACCCCCAAAGCTAGAAAGTTTTATGGAATTGCCAAAAACATGGTTTCGCTAGCCAGAAAATTTGACAGAAAACATTTTAGTGTACGAAAACAACTGTTTGAGATTAAAAAAAGAGTTGAATCTGGTGATTTCATGATGGATAAAGTAAATTATACCACCTTGAAATTTTTACAATCCCAAATTGTTATGCAAAGCAAGAAAAGTAGGGGACGTCGTTTTAGTATTGAGGACAAGATATTCTCATTATCTTTGTTAAAACAAAGTCCCAGGGCATATCGTCTTCTTCAGAAAACTTTTGCTCTGCCCTCAAGGAAGACATTGATGAAAGTTTTAAGCCAGGTGCCATTTGAAATTGGATTGAATTCTCACATTCTTGATGCTCTCAAGATGTCTGTGTCAAAAATGGAGCCAGAAGATAGAATCTGCTCCCTTATCTTTGATGAAATGTCCTTGGAACCAGCTTTGAGTTACAATAAGAAAACTGATCCAATTAATGGGTTTGAAGATTGTGGTGAAGGCAAAAAAAAAATTTGCAGATCATGCTATGATTTTTATGGCTAGAGGTTTGCGAAAAAAATGGAAACAGCCCATTGCTTATTTCTTTTCTGAACATGGAATGTCTTCTCCTGACATAGTACGCAACCTAAAAGAGATAATAAGTTCTCTGCATAACATAGGTTTAAATGTTGAGGCTACCATATGTGACCAGCATTCAACAAATAGTAGAGCTATTAAAATGCTTAAAGATGAGACTGAGAGGACATTTCAATTGGCAGGGAAAGAAAATAGGTTGAAAGGATTTTCTATAAATGGCGAAGAAATTGTTCCCCTATATGATGTACCTCATTTATTAAAAGGTATACGAAACAATTTGCTGGACAATCCAGCTTCATTTACTTGGAAAAATGGTATACAGAAGGCCATGTGGGGAGATATAATTCGTTTGTATGAGTAAGATGTAGGAGATTTTGATACCAAAATGTGTTACAAGCTTACTGATGCCCACATTTACAAGAAAAAAATAAAGAAGATGAAAGTGAAGCATGCCTCACAGGTTTTTTCACAAAGAGTATCTTCGACAATCAGGGGTTTAGTTATTTATGGTAAGATATTGTATCCCTAGACTTTGAGATTAATATAACATTACCAATTTTTTGTTACAGGTAATAATTGTCTTCCAGAGTCAAGTATCGGTACTGCAGATTTTTTGTTATTCTTTGACAAACTGTTCGACTCAATGAATGGCTCAACATTTAAACCAGAGCATGGAAAATTACTAAGATGTGCAGTCTCAACATCATCAGCACATCTCCCGTTTTGGTATGAGGCCCTAAAGGTCTTGAAATCAGTTAAATTTTCAAAACAAGGAGGCAAGGAGTATATTCCTCCAAGCATAAAAAACTGGATTTCAACTATACAAGGCTTCATATACATCTGGCAAAAACTCAGCAAGAAAAAATTTGAATTTCTTTGTCCCAGAAACCTAAATCAAGATCCTGTTGAGAATTTTTTTGGCTGTATACGAAGCCATGGATTTAGAAATATCAATCCAACTTGTGAGGCTTTCATCAATTCTTTCAAAAGCCTCTTAATAAATAATTTTGTTTCATCACACTCTCCTGGAGCAAATTGTGAGGAGGATATGCACGAAGGCGCTCTAAATAATTTAAAATGCTTTCTGTATCCATCTATTGCTTTTTCCGATAATAATGAGGAAAATATTACCATTCCCAGTGAAATCACAAAAACTTTTGTATTTGAAGAAAATAACTATATTCAAATACAAACTCATTCATATATCGCTGGATACATGGCTAAAAGTATTTTTAAATTAATTGGAGTATGCAAATCTTGTAGGAATGACCTTGTTTCTGATGTTAATGAAGTACATCACCAATTAATTGTTTCAAGAGCATATGGTCCAAAAGCTCTCTTAAGGCCACATACAAATTTTACAAATATATTTAGCAAGTGCAATCAAGTACTGCATCACTATTTGCCAATTATTTGTCATGAAAAAGATCTGCAGGTAAAATTAAATGAACATATTAATAAATATGTGTCATTTAATTTTAGTTGCAAGAAGCACAATATAAAAAACATATTTATACAAAAATTTGTACATTTTTACATATATTGTTGGATAAAAAATGTAAACAAAATTTTAAAAGGTGATGATCAGAGAAATATAAATGACAATATAAAAAAATTAGCTCTAGTTAAATACGAAAAACAGAAAAAGAAAAAGGAAGCGATTAAAAACATTAAAAATACTGAAAATGTATAATTTTCTATAGCTTTTTCAATGAGCTTAATATCCTTAATGTCATGCTGTATACAGTGAGCATCACCCCAATTTTTTTTAATAAATAAGAGGTTCTGGATATTCAACAACTGTATACCTAACACACTACGATTTATCTATTTAAAAACAAAAAAACTTCTTAAATACCCTGAGCATCTTTATCCAACAAGAAGCAAGTCAAAGGGATATGCTCTGATTCCCTTTTATACTAAAACAGTCGGTCATCTTTGTCTATTCATGATACACAAAATTTATAACTCTGCCTGAGATGTATAGGACTTATTCAGTTATAATTATCTTGTGTAACTATTGTGATTCTGCTGATTTAAATTACTAAATGTTTGTTTTATTGAGTATTTAACACACAATCCAAGTTTTGCATAAATATAGATATTTTAGGTACAACCTAATAAGACATATCTTCTGTATGTTCCTTATGGTGTATTCATTATTCTTTTTGTTAATTATTTTGTCTTAAATGTTTCAAATATATTGCCCATGCTCACCCAGTTCTGGTTTTAAAACAAAGTTTATTTAGTCTATTTGTAGTTCTTGTGAACCTATAATTGTTATTATAGGTATTCTTAAAAAATAAACTACATTCATCATCACATACAGCTATATAGAATTGATTTGTTGGTATCTATTTATTCTTTTATAAATAAAAATAATGTATTTAAATAGTCTTTTATTTAGGAATATTAATTCCACTTTTCATAAAATTCCCCATTAATAGCGTTTTCGATTGATAAAAATAGTGTAAACTAATATATTATCCAGCTCACTAAAAAGATGGCATGAAAATGTATTAGTACGCACTATTTCTATCAGTTGAAAATAAAAAATAGCCAAAATAATAATTTCAATATATTTTAAAAAGCCCGCTACTTCTAGCAGCAGCGCGCGAGCGACACGTTGAATAACTAAAAGGACAGTGATTATTTTTTCTGGAGAGTGGGCTATCTATCTAATTTTTATTGTTGTTAATCTATGACAAGGAGTTCAATGCAGGCTGGCGAAGATAAGAGTCGCTAGCATTGAACCGCCGAATTTTGTTGTTTGCTTGGTAGTTTGTTTTGATTTTTTTCTTTAAATATAGTAAATTTTGATATTCTTTTTTTTTATTTCCAAGTCAAAGTATTTGCTGCGAAGGTAAGATCTTATGGAAATAATAATTTTAAATAAAAGCTGGTCTTTTCAATAATTGTTAGGCGAAAATTCATTCAATATAATTCATATTTCATTTTTACAAAACAAACATTATTCTGATTTAGTAGTGTCATTGTATGTCAATAATATAACGATAGCTCGTACAGTTAAGTTTTAATTTCCGTACTCGTTCCCGTTTCGGTTGAAATACTGAAGTTTTCCAGGCGTCCTGCCAGGGCTCGTTGGTATTTCAATTCGATAACTTAAAGGCCGCTGAATCAAAATATTAAGGTTTTCCAGGCGTCCTGCCAGGGCTCATTGATATTTTTATTCACGGATCAAACCCTTCCGTACTCATTCCCGTTTCGGTTGAAATATTGAAGTTTTCCAGGCGTCCTGCCAGGGCTCGTTGATATTTCAATTCGAGAACGTAAAGCCCGCTGAATCAAAATATTAAGGTTTTCCAGGCGTCCTGCCAGGGCTCATTGATATTTTTATTCACGGATCAAACCCTTCCGTACTCATTCCCGTTTCCAAACCCCGTTTCGGTTGAAATATTGAAGTTTTCCAGGCGTCCTGCCAGGGCTCGTTGATATTTCAATTCGAGAACTTAAAGCCCGCTGAATCAAAATATTAAGGTTTTCCAGGCGTCCTGCCAGGGCTCATTGATATTTTCATTCACGGATCGAACCCTTCCGTACTTCCTTTTCCGATCCCGTGAGACATTTTAATCAAATTTTCACGTTCAGTTTACATACCGGGTGCATCGCAAGTGGTTGTATACCTTGCTAGCATCAACCTGGAATCCGTTTTCTTGCTTTCAATTATTAACCTGCTTATTGAAAATACTTTTCTTTTTTTTGGAAAAGGTCAGCTTGCTTTTACCGTTTTGGTTGAATATAAAAACATTGCTTATATTTATAAACCTCTCTCGCTTATGTCCTGCCCGCTTCGTCTCTAATAAACGCATGGTATTGGTATAATTAGTTAATAGTTGCTTATATTGATGGTTTTTTTTTGTAAATGCCAGGGTATTGTTGCCTGCTACGCAGGATAGTTTTTTGTTGTTTTTCTTTTTCTGTAACGACCTTGTAATTATTTGTGAAGGTAATAGATTTTAATTTAACCAAACCTTTGTGTTTTACTGACCTACTACCAATTAGAAAACTCCTATGGTGGTATAGTTGTTTTGTAGCAAGTATTTAGCTTTGCTGTAGTGTGGGCCCGGAGACTAACTTTTATTTCAGGACCAGCGCGGACCTTTTTCTGGAAATAACTAGACCCCTGGAACTGACCGTACCTCCATCTGAGGTTACCTGGAACTCTTGACGCTGGAAGTCAAGGGGCCGTGGAGTTAACCACGCTAAAAATCTGGCGCCCGAGATAAAACTTGAATCCGCGGTTTTGGGGTGTCAATTGTGACGTGTCCAGGTACTTAGTTTCGACGTTAAGTACGAGGAGGAAGAAAACGCGTTACAGCTCCTGTTCATACATAGGATCTTATATATACTCATTAATATTTTTATTTATATATTTATTTATTTATGTATTTATCCGTTGGCTTACGGGTGTATTTGTATGTCAATTTATTTGTTGGTTTACGTACATACTCACTTGTTATTCTCCGTATCAGCACACTATCTTGAGCTATTAAGTATACACAGAAGGGGGGGCTCGCTTCCCCATAGAAGCTGGTGCACGTAATGGCGCATAAAAATAAACAAAATGGGAAATCGGAAATCAAGGTGCTGCAACTGAACGTGGGGAGGGCGAAGGTAGCGCACGATCTTGTTTATGCCAAAGCTCTTAGCCTTGAGACAGACCTTCTGATCATTCCGGAGCCTAACAAGAAGATTACTTCTGGGGGTGGGTGGATACAAGATAAGAAAAAAAAGGTGGCGGTGCTATGTAGAAACAAGAATATGGGCGTGAAAAGCATCACACCGAAAGACGGACACAATCGTGGAATTGAAAAATTTCACGATTATAGCGTGCTACATATCTCCGAACGTCAAGTCCAGCGATTATGAAAGGGCAGTCGAAGAAATAATGAGCACCGCCACCACAAGAAAGAATATCATCATAGCAGGGGATATAAACGCAAAGTCTGTACAGTGGGGGTCACCTCAAAACGACAAAAGGGGGGAGCTGTGGAATGAGTGGATGGCCCAGTGTAACCTGCTGGTGATGAACAACAATAAACCCACGTTCATTAGAGGGAACTGTAGATCTCACATCGACGTTACCTTGGCCAGTCAAGGAATGGGCAAAAAAATTAAAAATTGGGAGGTTCTGGATGATCAGTTGTTCACGTTTCACCGGTATATATCATACGAAATAGGGGTGGGTAATATTAAAAGAATTAATAACGGTATCGACAATAGCTTTAACAAAGTAACATTTGTTAGGGAAATTGATAAATTGGACGAAGGAACTGCACATGCCTATGGGGAAGTAAGGGAAAAAATGAAGAAAGCATACAACATGGCAAGAAACAGGCAAAAAACGACAATGCACCAACCATATTGGTGGAACGACGAAATAGCCGATCTAAGGCAGATATGCTTACAAGCCAGAAGAAGAAGCACTAGAAGACAGGGAGAGGAGACGTTACAACAACAATATAAAAATTATAAAAAAAGTCTAAAAATAGCAATTAGCACGGCTAAGAGAGATAGATGGCAGGAAATATGCGCCGATCTAGAGAACGACGTTTGGGAGGAAGCGTATACAATAGCAACGAACGCGCTGAAGTTAATGGCTCCATTTAGGTTAGAAGAGGAGAAGAGATGAGAAGCGGCGGAGCTTCTATTCCCAGGAAAACCACTGAATGTTTTTGAAAAAATAAATGCCCAAGTTGTTGAATTTACGGAGAGAGAAATACAGGAGGCAGGGAGGGATTTGAAGCAAGGAAAAGCCCCAGGACCGGATGGTTTGCCGCCAGAGACCGTTAAGATCTTGGCTGCAACAAAACCGACAATACTGACGGACATGCTCAATGAATTGTTGAGGAATCAGGTTTTCCCCAGAGAATTTAAGGAGGCAAATTTAGTGCTGCTTTTAAAGCCGGGAAAGCCGCCGGAGCTTCCAGCGTCATATAGGCCGATTTGTCTCCTGGACTGCCTGGGGAAATATTTTGAGATTCCCATTAAGAAAAGGTTGGAGCAGTTTTTAGGAGAGGAGGGAGCATTATCAGACTCCCAATATGGGTTTAGGAAGGGCCGGTCAACGATCGACGCGGCGAAAGACATTAAAGACGCGGTAAGGGCAAGTAGGCGTAGGTGGGCGGTTTTAGTGTTATTAGATATAAAAAACGCATTCAATACGGCAAGTTGGGGACGGATAGTAACCAGGCTGGAGGAGATGAACACTCCCGGATACCTAGTGAATATCATTAAGGATTATCTATCGGATAGGAGTATAAATGTTAGCAAAAAAAGGAAGAAAAACGTTTACGGGGGGGTACCACAGGGTTCGGTCCTTGGACCAACGCTGTGGAATGTATTATATAATAGCGTGTTAGAAAGGAAGCAGAGAAAATGGGTGAGGTCGTTTGCTTACGCGGATGACCTCGCAATTCTTATAGAAGATGACATGAATTGGGGTCTTATTAAAAGGGTAAATAGGGAATTGGAGGCGGTCACAAAGTAGGTGGAGGGAAATGACCTTGAGTTAGCCTTCAATAAAACGGAGGCAATCATACTCAAAGGTCCGAGGGACAAGGAAAGTATAAAATTTAAAATAAGGGGAATAGAAATTACTCCCCAAAGTACGGTTAAATACTTAGGCATCATCCTCGACGATAAGTTGAGATTCACAAAACACGTGGAGACGGCAGTAAGGAAGGCGGAAGACAGAATGTCTTCATTACAGAAAATTATGCCTAACGTAGGTGGCCCAGTGCTTCAGAAAAGGAGGATGTTGTTGGAAACGGTACACTCGGTGCTCTTATACGGGGCACCGGTTTGGGGGGAAGTGTTAAGGATAAAGAAGTATCGGGACATGATATTGAGGGCGCAGAGAAAGCCGCTTATTAAAGTATGCAGTGCATATAGGACGGCATCGACAATTGCGCTCCAGGCAATTGCCGGGGTAATGCCGGTGGACATTCTGGTAGACGAAAGGGCTAGGGTGCATAGCAGAAGAAATGGGGAGATAAGTATTATTAGGGAGGAGGAGAGAGGAATAAGTATAGATAAGTGGCAACGACAATGGATACTGGAGCAGGGAAAGGCCGTGTGGACCCGGACTCTGATCCCTGACGTGGGAAAATGGTACAGGTGTGCTCACAGGCGCACTAACTATTTTTTCACGCAGTTCCTTACGGGTCACGGATCGTTCAGGGCATATACTTATGGGATAAGGAAAACCAGGGACGATTTGTGTCCCGTTTGTGGAGTGGTAGAAGACGCGGAACACGCGGTTTTTCGCTGTGTTCAGTATCAAGAAGATAGAAACCAGATGGAGAAGGAGTTAGGGGTGAATCTGTGCGAACCAAGCGAGACCCTTGAAAAAATAATGTTAGACAAAGGGAGGTTTGAAATTTTTGTAAGGGGGGTCACAGGCCTAGTGAAAAAGAAGAAGGCCAGGGAAAGGGCCATTGAGGAGTAGTAGGCGGCGGGAGGGGATACAACCAACAAAACAGCCGGCGCTTCCCGATGGTATGTGTTATGTTGGCGGGTTCAGTAATAGTAAACACTTTGTGATTGTTTATTATTCGCACTTTATTGAAACTTTATTTAACAAAACCATAACCGTCCAGGTCGTTCTGTCTAGAGCCCTCAGCTGACTTCACCCAGGTTCGCCAACCGACAAGCGTTTCAGTGTTGCCATCAGCCAAAGTACCTAACAGAACATCTCCCTTTCTTAGATCTAATTAAATTTACAAACATATGTAATCATCTAAATACCTAGGTTTTTTAATTTCACGCCTAGGTCTAACAGAGTTTTCTACAGTTAGTTTAGGGGAAACCATGTCCTTCGAGTGAACATTCATTTTAGGGGAAACAATGTTATTAGGAGAAGTAAAGCTAGATCCAGGAGCGTCGAGAGATACACTTTCCGGAGCACTAGAAATGTCATTCCGTTTACACTCATTATCTGTTTCTGTTAAATTTGAACTTTTGTTATTACAATTTAGAGGTTGATAATTATCGGGTGAAGTATATGCCGGGGTAAACTGTGACTGAGTATAGTATGGTGCTGGAATCAGGTGCCACCTGTTTCTTCGATAAATTCCAGAGTTAGATTCAATTAGGTATGAACGAGGTTCTTCTAAAAATTTGAGTATTTTAGCGTAAACTCTTAAATCCGTTACCCAGACATAATCTCCTACCTCTAGGTCAGGTAACTTTCTGGACCGGTGTCTGTTATTAAATTGTTTGATGGACTTTTCTTTTACCTTACTTTCCCTATTGATCAAAAATTGCTTGTCAATTGGATTGTTAAGTTGGCTTGGCAACAATGGCATAAAAGAGCGCACCTTTCTCCCAAACATCAACTCGCTTGGAGAAAAACCGCACTCTAAGGGTGTTGTTCGATAAGCCAGTAAGGCTTTATAAAGGTCATCATTTTTTTTAAAAGATTTTTTGCAATTTTAACAGCTGCCTCAACACAGCCGTTTGACTGTGCAAAGTAAGGACTACTCGTTATGTGTTTAAATTCATATTCATTGGAAAACTTTCCAAATTCAGACTGAAATTGCGGACCATTGTCTGACCTAACTACTTCTGGAATTCCATATCTAGAGAACAACTGTTTCAATTTGTTTATGATGACTAATTCGGTCATTTTTGTAAGCTGAAATATTTCAAAAAATCTTGAGTAGTAGTCTGTAACAATAAGGTACCAAATATTATTGCACTTGAACAAATCTAACGCAATTTTCTGCCAAGCACGGTCAGGAAAACTTTCACCGATCATAGGTTCTTTAAAGTTAATTCTATTTTCCACGCATTGGGGACAGTTTCTAACCAAGTTTTCTATTTGAGTAGAAAGACCTAACCACCACACAGACATTTTTGCCCTTTGTCTACACTTTACAATTCCTTGGTGCCCATCATGAATAAATTTCAGACATTTTAATTGAAGTGAAGCCGGAATAAAAATACGAGAATTTCGCAATAAAAACCCCTCAGAGAATGAAAAATCAAATCTGTACTGATAATAAGGCAGGAAATCATTACCCAAAATACTTTTATTTGGCCAACCTGTCTCAGTATATTTTTTTATTTGAACTGTAATAGGGTCTTTTTCTTGTTCAGCTTTAATTTCGTCTAGAAAATAAGGTTTTACCTCAACTGACTGGACTATAAGTCTAACATGAGCCTCTGTTTCACACTGCAATTCATCTTGAATAGGTGACTCAGTATTCGGTGGAAAATTCCGCGATAGAGCATCGGCCACCACGAGCTCCTTTCCTGGAGAATAATAGATTTTATAATTGTATCTCATTAAACGGATTCTAAAGCGCTGTAATCTTGGGGTTAATTCATCAATAGGTTTTGTCTGTAAAACCTGAATTAGAGGCTTATGATCGGTTTGCATTAAAACTGGGATTCCCGAAATGTACTCATAAAATTTTTCAGCTGACCAGGTTAAAGCCAATGCTTCACGCTCAATTTGAGCATACCTCTTTTCTGTATTTGAAAGCAAACGAGAAGCATATGCAACTACTTCAGTGTTTCCGTCCTCTGAAGTCTGAAGTAGACAAGCCCCTAGTCCATAGGATGAACTATCTGCTTGGATACAAATTTGTTTTGTGGGGTCAAAGTATGCTAAAGTAGGGCACTTTAATAGTATTGATTTTGAATTTTCAAACGCCTCCTTTTGGGAGATTCCACAAATAAAATCTACATTTTTCTTTAAAAGAGAAGTTAATGGTTCAAGTAAATGAGAACGGTCGGGTATAAAGCGACTAGAAAAATTTATCATACCAAGATATTGCAAAATTTCTTTTTTGTTCTTTGGCTCAGGGAACTGAACAATTGATTTTATTCTATCTGGATCAACGGAAATTCCAGTATTGGCAATAGTGTGTCCTAAAAACGTTAGAGATTTGGTAGCAAAAACGCATTTTTCTTTATTTAAAGTAATGCCTTCTTGTTCAATACGCCGTAACACCTCCAACAGAATTTTATTATGTTCTTCAATAGTAGGAGCATGTACTAATATATCATCAATGTGACTTATTACTCCTTCTAAGCCAGATAATATTTTATTGAGTAACATGGAAAAATATTCTGGAGCACAGGTAATACCAAAGGGCAACCTTTTAAAATAAAATCTCCCAAATGGAGTTATAAAAGTGGTTAACTGTTGGGAGTCTTGACTAAGTTTGATTTGATAGAAACCTGAATTAGTGTCCAATTTAGAGAAATAGTTTGAACCCTGAATTTGTGCTAAAATAGTTTCTACTTTACCTATTGGAAAGTGTGACCGTAAAACTGCCTTATTCAAATGAGTATAGTCAACACAGAGGCGAATTTTTGAATTTTTTTGCACTACAACAATTGGACTCACCCATTCAGTAGGAACTTCAATAGGTTCAATTATCTTAAGAGTTTTTAAACGTTCCAGTTCCTCCTTTAATGGCTTTAAAAGGGGAATTGGAACGACTCGTGGAACTGATTGAATGAAAGATGGAGCACCCTCAACTAATCTAATTTGCATTTCAGTTTTGAAATTACCTACACTATTAAAAATTTTTGGGTACTTTTCAACAATCTGGTTTTTTACAGAATCATCTAAATTTACTGGAGCTATCTGATTACAAAATAAATTCAAAATATTCAATTTTTGAATTGCAGCTCTTCCTAAAATAGGTTTAGTAAGCTTTTCAATGACATATAGGTCTGTACTAAAACTTAGATCTGCAAACTTTAAGACAACAGAAATAGTCCCTAACACCATCAATTTAATTCCAGACGGTCCAGTGACCATTTTATCAGTAACATTAATTTGTTTACATAGACTAGGACTAAGTATATGTTTAGGTATGCATGAAATGTCTGCACCCGTATCTACTAGAAAATTTAGATTTTTGTCAAGTTTTGATACAAAAATTGAAGCTATCCACTCACTGGAATCAATATCATTAACCTCCCGATTATGATCAATAGTAATAGATCCCAGAAAGTTGTCTTCTACAGTTTCCGATTGATCTAAATTTGGGTCTGTATTCACATTGTTATATATGGCCTCCAACTCTGCAAAATTATTTAAATGGATAGAGCTCACCTTATTTTTCCTACAAACCACTGCCCAATGACCTTTCTTCTGACATTTTCTACAGGTAGACTTGTTAGCTGGACATTGTTCTCGAACATGCTTTGGTTGTAAACCACAAAATCCACACTTAGTAGAGTAACATTTTTCTTTTTCGTCCGACTTGATAGAAGAGTTTGATCGTGAATTTGATGGACCCCCAGCTTTGTCCTTTGGGACCTGCACTTTCCCAATGTAGCGTTGATTGCCTTGAAGCTCCTTGTTTTGATTAGCTTGCAATTCAGCTTGTTTTGCCTGCAAGACACACTCTTGTAATGTCAGTTTATCTTTTAATTGAAGTCTTTCCGAAGTTTTGGCATCAAGCATGCCTACTACTATTCGGTCTCTGATAAGATCTTCTTTTAAATTGCCATAATCACAATATTCTGACAAGGAATGTAAATTGGTGATAAAAGAGTCTATAGATTCCCCAGGTTTCTGAAATCTCGAATTAAATTTGAACCTTTCAAAAATAACATTCCTTCTTGGTATAAAGTAACTTTCAAAACTATCTAGAGCTTCATCATACGTAGCAGGAACGGTTTGGAATTGGACCATAACTTCCTCGGCTTCTTCGCCTATGATGTATGTAAGAATATCTATTTTCTCTTTTTCGGACTTGCCTAATTGTCCTGACACTGACATGTATCTTTCAAACCTTTTACGCCATGCTGGCCATGCAGCTGGCAAGGAAAAATTAAGTTTTTCGGGTGGACTGACATTTACAGGTGGTACAATGTTAATGTTATTGAACGCTTGGCCGAGCTCTCCAGTTGGTGCTGCTACTGATGTGGACATTTTAGATTTTTAAATGCTTAGGTTTTTTTTTTTTTGTAACACATGTAGCCTTTGTACTTGTATGATTTCAACAAGTTTACGCACATTAAAACACCCGCGCTGCCACCATGTTATGTTGGCGGGTTCAGTAATAGTAAACACTTTGTGATTGTTTATTATTCGCACTTTATTGAAACTTTATTTAACAAAACCATAACCGTCCAGGTCGTTCTGTCTAGAGCCCTCAGCTGACTTCACCCAGGTTCGCCAACCGACAAGCGTTTCAGTGTTGCCATCAGCCAAAGTACCTAACAGAACAGTATGTTCGCTAAGAATGGTTCCGGGGCGTCAGCAGGAGAAAAGAGGTGGATTTTAGCTGGTAGGCGGTCAAGAGCGGCTCTCTTGCAGAGCGGTTGGCCCCTCGCCTCTAGAGGCGTTGGTTTTTAAACGCGATTGGCTGAATCCGCACCCCTGAGGCACCTTCCCAGGCGTCTTTCTGAAGATTTCCCACCAAAAAAAAAGGTTTGGTTTGGTGAGGTTTGGTTAGGTTTGGTTAGGTTTGGTTAGGTTTGGTTAGGTTTGGTTAGGTTTGGTTAGGTTTGGTTAGGTTTGGTTAGGTTTGGTTAGGTTTGGTTAGGTTTGGTTAGGTTTGGTTAGGTTTGGTTAGGTTTGGTTAGGTTTGGTTAGGTTTGGTTAGGTTTGGTTAGGTTTGGTTAGGTTTGGTTAGGTTTGGTTAGGTTTGGTTAGGTTTGGTTAGGTTTGGTTAGGTTTGGTTAGGTTTGGTTAGGTTTGGTTAGGTTTGGTTAGGTTTGGTTAGGTTTGGTTAGGTTTGGTTAGGTTTGGTTAGGTTTGGTTAGGTTTGGTTAGGTTTGGTTAGGTTTGGTTAGGTTTGGTTAGGTTTGGTTAGGTTTGGTTAGGTTTGGTTAGGTTTGGTTAGGTTTGGTTAGGTTTGGTTAGGTTTGGTTAGGTTTGGTTAGGTTTGGTTAGGTTTGGTTAGGTTTGGTTAGGTTTGGTTAGGTTTGGTTAGGTTTGGTTAGGTTTGGTTAGGTTTGGTTAGGTTTGGTTAGGTTTGGTTAGGTTTGGTTAGGTTTGGTTAGGTTTGGTTAGGTTTGGTTAGGTTTGGTTAGGTTTGGTTAGGTTTGGTTAGGTTTGGTTAGGTTTGGTTAGGTTTGGTTAGGTTTGGTTAGGTTTGGTTAGGTTTGGTTAGGTTTGGTTAGGTTTGGTTAGGTTTGGTTAGGTTTGGTTAGGTTTGGTTAGGTTTGGTTAGGTTTGGTTAGGTTTGGTTAGGTTTGGTTAGGTTTGGTTAGGTTTGGTTAGGTTTGGTTAGGTTTGGTTAGGTTTGGTTAGGTTTGGTTAGGTTTGGTTAGGTTTGGTTAAATTCGGTTAGGTTAGGTTAGGTTAGGTTAGGTTAGGTTTGGTTAGGTTTGGTTAGGTTTGGTTAGGTTTGGTTAGGTTTGGCTAGGTTTGGTTAGGTTTGGTTAGGTTTGGTTAGGTTTGGTTAGGTTTGGTTAGGTTTGGTTAGGTTTGGTTAGGTTTGGTTAGGTTTGGTTAGGTTTGGTTAGGTTTGGTTAGGTTTGGTTAGGTTTGGTTAGGTTTGGTTAGGTTTGGTTAGGTTTGGTTAGGTTTGGTTAGGTTTGGTTAGGTTTGGTTAGGTTTGGTTAGGTTTGGTTAGGTTTGGTTAGGTTTGGTTAGGTTTGGTTAGGTTTGGTTAGGTTTGGTTAGGTTTGGTTAGGTTTGGTTAGGTTTGGTTAGGTTTGGTTAGGTTTGGTTAGGTTTGGTTAGGTTTGGTTAGGTTTGGTTAGGTTTGGTTAGGTTTGGTTAGGTTTGGTTAGGTTTGGTTAGGTTTGGTTAGGTTTGGTTAGGTTTGGTTAGGTTTGGTTAGGTTTGGTTAGGTTTGGTTAGGTTTGGTTAGGTTTGGTTAGGTTTGGTTAGGTTTGGTTAGGTTTGGTTAGGTTTGGTTAGGTTTGGTTAGGTTTGGTTAGGTTTGGTTAGGTTTGGTTAGGTTTGGTTAGGTTTGGTTAGGTTTGGTTAGGTTTGGTTAGGTTTGGTTAGGTTTGGTTAGGTTTGGTTAGGTTTGGTTAGGTTTGGTTAGGTTTGGTTAGGTTTGGTTAGGTTTGGTTAGGTTTGGTTAGGTTTGGTTAGGTTTGGTTAGGTTTGGTTAGGTTTGGTTAGGTTTGGTTAGGTTTGGTTAGGTTTGGTTAGGTTTGGTTAGGTTTGGTCAGGTTTGGTCAGGTTTGGTTAGGTTTGGTTAGGTTTGGTTAGGTTTGGTTAGGTTTGGTTAGGTTTGATTAGGTTTGGTTAGGTTAGGTCTCAACACGTCAAACTGTCTACTATCGTTAAGATTACATTAGCCATAATCAAAAGCTTAAGAGATTTAAACTAAGAAAATATGATGACATTTTTCAAATCTCATACAGATATATGTTCCAATTTTTATAAAATATTTACGATTCAAATACGTTGCTGTAAAATTTGACCTGCTTTTGACCATGATAGGCGATTATTAATGAACAGACCTTTTTGGATTATGGATCCTATTCGACGGTGACCTTTTTTCGTTCAGGTAAAATTTTACTTTTTGGGATGCAACTCGCCGGTCGCCGATATTTATGTCTACCTATATACATACATATTCATTTCCTTCCCCTTTCCGAAAAAATATGTCTATCTGTATACATACATATTTATTCCCTTCCCCTTCTGGAAAACTTCATGTTGTGTACAAATTATTTGATATTTTTTCGAGAAGGGGAAGGGAATAAATATGTATGTATATAGATAGATATAAATATCAAATAATTTGTATTCCACATTCAGTTTTCCAAATAGGGGAAGGAAATAGGGAAGGGAAGGGATTATAATCCTTTCCCATTTTCGGAAAACTTCATGTGGAATACAAATTATTTGATATTTATGTCTATCTATATAGGTAGACTCCGTTTCACATAAGAAGAAGCCACTTGAAGTTGCAGTCGTCTGCGCGAACTTGTTGTCAAAACCAGCGCCATGTTGTGAAATTGTAAAACAGTAGCGTAATGTTTTCACATTTTTTAAGTTAACACAAAATTTTAATATTAAAAATGTATTTTTGTACACCTGCCATTAAAAGTGACATTTTTAATGCCTGTCAAACGTGTTAAAAGAAGACGTTTACAAAGTAGCGTTTGGAAATTAAAATACTTTTAACACTAGTGTTAAAAGAGACATAATCATTGAGAATTATTGTTAAAACGACAAAAAAATAATTAACTGACAATAGACGTCAAAATGTGATTTTCTTGAAATACTCTTATTTTATTATCAAAATAGGAGTTGTACAAAAAACTATGTATGATATTTGTGTTAAAAAATGTTACTTCTATCACTAATATCATAAATAGCTATTTTCTACAAACGTCAGGAAAAGTATAATTTTTAAGGCATGCTGTCAGTGTCTAAAATGCCATTTTATGACACTGGTGGTAAAAGTAAAATACTTTTAGCACTAGTGCTAAAAGTGACATTTCACTTAGCGTTTTGTCTTCATGACAAACGTAAACATTCAAATCGACGCCATTTTTAGTCCATGGAATTGAAACTTTTCCACTCGTGAAAAAAAGCACCACTTCATGCACTAGCTGCACAAATAACTATTATCATATATGTATAGTTTAAATAAAACATATTTGGGAATTCTTTGAAGCTTTTCGAGATATTTTCACATACAATAGACACTGGTATATGAAAATACTTGGTATCGTTGAAATATTTATACTTTCAATTAACGATTGGCGATGTTCGATGAAATCGGCCAAAAATTAAGTATCAATTACGTTCTTATATTATTAAAGAAGGTAAAAATAACACAAAATAGGAACTTGAAAAAAATTTTATTTATGAAAAATAGTGGTGACATCTTGGTTATATCGTTGACTCAAATAACTATACTGCATTATACTGTCATTGCTTCGTACAGTTGAAAACATCATTGAAGTGCTGAAACTCGAATAGATACTTATATTTAAATAAATATGAAGTAATATCCTATCCAAATAAAAAAATATTAGTAAATTTAAATACACCCATTTCCACACCACCCAAGAGGTAGAGTAAGCAGCGCAGTGGTTTCCCCAAGAGGCCTAATCCACCTAAGTAATCATGAATTAAATAGCAGTATGAACAGTAGTCTCTAAATTAATAAAGACAGTTCTTTAT
This sequence comes from Lochmaea crataegi, assembly GCA_947563755.1. Taxonomy (NCBI): domain Eukaryota; kingdom Metazoa; phylum Arthropoda; class Insecta; order Coleoptera; family Chrysomelidae; genus Lochmaea; species Lochmaea crataegi. The sequence goes on along the minus strand of OX387430.1, from coordinate 40,253,681 downwards.
TTCGCCTATTTTTATGAAAGGGTTCTAACATGAAACTGCTGGCTAGTGGCAGCACGAACACTGGTCTCTAAATTAATGAAGACGGTTCAATATTTCACCCTAAATAGAAAATGTACTCCACTTTTGATCCTTTACATCTAGTTTTTGGGCAAACAGGTTTCACTTGTTGGGATTTTGCTCAAATGACTGATTTTTAAATTGATTTATCACTAAAGGCAGTGAACCATCAAATTAGAAATGTCCACATGATATTCTTTCATTAACTAGCAACTAACATTTAGAATGTTTTGTGTTTTAAATACAGATAGTATTGTTATAATTTTTGAAAAGCACAGTAATGAAATAAAAATCCATAAAACCTTCACATCTAAAAACTTAACCAAACCTGTAGTATATAATAGTCAACCGAATGAGAAATATATTTTAATCCACATTGATGGGATTTTGAATGTTAATAATTACTGATAAAAAAGTATATCATGTGGAAATTTAAGATTTTTCAACACGGACTTTAGGATATATATCAATATTAAAATCAGCAATTTGAACCATCTCACAATATTTGAAATATTTTTGCCTAGAATCTGTGTGCTGAAAAAAAATGAGGTAATTTCTTCTAGCAGACTTGTGCTATTAATTGCTTTCAGAGTCACTACTCCTACTGTTGCCACTGCTATATCCTATATCCATTCTGATTCGCATTTCTTTACATGTTCGCAAATAGAACAACATTCTTGAACAGATACCTCAGAAAATTTCTTCCTGGCTAAATTCTCCACATAATCCAGTTTGAATGTGGTATTATGTACTGCCAGTTCTTAACCAGTGCCCAGATTTTTTCTATTGGATTGAATTCCGGATGATAAGGGGGCAACCGTAAAACTTTATGCCCATGTTCCTCCAATAAACAGTCCAATTTATAGGAAACAGGAATACCCAAGCGAAATGTTTTTATTGCTTCATATAAAACGGGTTTTGTTTTACTGGCATCATGGACAACATTGTGGACCCTAAGCCATTCTAACATTTCTGTTTTGCTAGATGCTGTTGTAATATTTTTTTCAGCTTCCACATTATGGTAAGAAGCATTATCCACAACCAGAACTGATTTCTGAGGCATAATGGGTAATAGTTGTTCCTGAACCCACCTCATAAAGTTTGAATGGTTCATGTCATCATGGTAATCTCCACTTTTAGAACCTAAAAGAAAATAATAAATTTCATCGAGGCCTACGTTAACAATATGTCCTATGAGAAATAGTTAATTGTGTTTGTCTTATTTGACTGTTGGAATTATTTTTTGTTAGATATTGTTTTAAAACCCAATGATACACTACTTGTTTGTAAGTGACAATAGTATAAATTTCCTTTTATAGAATTAAGATCACCACGTTTAAAAATTATATTTCTTTAAATTAAGTTGAAACAGGTTATATCTGATATAAGTGAAGTCTTTACAAATATATGGGACAACAGTTGCTTACAAAATATCACTTTTCGATAAGTATATATAATTAATACAAACCTAAACGAAAAATTAATAGGGCGTTAGGAATAAATCCCTTTTCTCCACCTGCATGCACAATCACAAGTCTCCTCCCTTTTGAGATTGGCTTTTTCAAACCTTTCTCTGATATATCGTACCATCCCTTGGATTGCACATAGGAGCTGTGAATGTATGTTTCATCGGTATACAGAATATTCCATCCTTCGGTTCTATATTTAATAATATTTTCCAAGAAAGTAATTCTCTTATGGCGAATTTCATGCGATTCCATAATCACCTTCCTGTTATCTTTTGTGCACTGCCATCTACAACAGATACAATATTTTCAAATAAATAGTTATGCATGTTACCTTTTAATATTTTCAATTTTACAATGCCTATTGTAGATTTATTTTCATTTTTGTTCTGAATTTGTTCTACCCATTTCACAGTTTTCCTCATTCTCAACATTATTTTCCCTTCAAACACTCCAATAACTAATAAAAACTACTTACCTAAAGCCCATACTTTTTAACAGCCGCCACAAGGAAGTTTTACTTATAGTGAACTCAGGTAAAACAATGTGAACTTTCTGCAAAATGCCTAGAAAAAATAAATATATTTTAATAAAAAATTATTTATCTATTAAACTATTAAAAGTAATTCTAGCCCTAGCGTAAAAACTCATACTAAAAGTAAACTGACAAAAGTTTCTTGTAATTGATTTCAGTACCTTTATTATACTTTAATCAAACTTACATGTTAAAGTAGGAGCTCTTTTTCCCAGGATGTAAAAATTATAAATGATATCCCGAATTCTTTGAAATTCTCCAAAATTTAGTGCATCCAGTACCTTTTTTTCCTAGATCTATCTATTCGAGGAGATCTAAGGGATGTAGATGCTCCACTTTCAATGGCTGAGGATTCATTTTTAATTCTGGTGTAAGTACTTCTACTCACCCCAGAAGCTTTTAAAGTTCGCTCTGTGCAATTTAAAAATATAATTATTATTAAAAATCAGCAATAGGTACATATTTTCACTGTGAAACTGAATGTATTTATTTGGCTTTTCCAACAAATGAAATCCATATCAAGATATATATTTTACAAATCAAAGAAATGTATATTGTATAAAATTTAGTCGTGCTGTAAATATACAAAGACATATTGTTTTTCTGTGTATGAGATAATTATTTATTAATAGGCATTAGTATTAGAACCATATAAATCACTGTTAAGTGCAGCAGACCCATATAAATTACTTAGCAGAATTCATTTATATTTGAAGTAATGTATACTTTTTCATATATTTTATAACAATCTGAATGCCAGGAGTAATATATTAGATTATTATACTTTTTTATTTTACTTACCGATGATTTTTTAAAGGAATTTGAATTCCATCTTCGGCTTCGGACTCCTTAAAAGTTGCAACGTTTTTAAGAATCTGTCGGCCTTGACTGTGGATAATTTTTCCTTTAACACCAACAACTTTTTTAGGAGGCATGGTTTAGATCATAAAACACACAACACTCACAGATAAACTAGCTAAACGTCTTAAAATATTCGACGGTAAATGATTGCTTCAAACACAACCTCAAATGTCAATAATAAAATCATAGCTAACTGAATAAAATGGCTGTCGGCATGAAAATCGTTGGAAACGCCTATGGCATGAAACGGTCGTTACAAGGTTTCGAGGCCGATTTTGATTCCTGCGCAACAGGAAATGCGAACTTCAAGTGGCTTCTTCTTATGTGAAACGGAGTCTACATACATATTTATTCCCTTCCCCTTCTCGAAAAAATATCAAATAATTTGGAATAATCCCTTCTCCTTTTTGGAAAACTTCATGTGGAATACAAATTATTTGATATTTATGTCTCTCTATATAGGTACATACATATTTATTAGCTTCCCCTTCTCGAAAAAATTACATATAATTTGACATGAACATTCAACATGAATTTTGAAAAAATTCATGTTGAATATAAAGTATTTAACTATTTTTCAAATAAAATATTTGTCCAAATAGTGGTCATGGTGAAAAAATATTGTTTTTTGGATTTTCCTCTATAAATTCTTAATCTTCCACAAATTTTTTAGTAAAAAACCTTGTGTAAAGTATTTCCAAGCCGTAACGAGTGACGGAAATGAGAACTGTCAACATTGTTCAATCCACCATCTATATCTAGACATAATTTTCAAAAATTGTCAAAATTTAAAAAAAATTGCGGATTTTAGTACTTTCAATTGCGATTTCCTCTTTCAAAAGTACATGATCTACGATTTTTTTTCTTTTAAAATGTTATTGGGCTTTCTTAAAAAAAAAATCGTTGCAAAATTCCGAGGGTCGTAAACCTTACCGGACCCAAAAAATTTGATGAATATCCAGAACAGGGAAGTGAAATTCCAATCATTTAAAATAACAAATAAATCCTAATACATAATACAATAGACATTTTAAAATAATAATAGAAAGTATTTGAAGACCGGCGAAAAGTATATAAATTTATCATATAGTTTAGACCAGTTTGAATAATAAATTTTAATATTTGACAGTAATAATAATAATATTTCGGAACGTAAAGTCAAAGTCAATCTTCAAAGCAAAATAATAATTAATTTATAAATTTATTAAAGTTGGTAAAGTTTTAATAATAATATTGTTCAATAAATAATTGAAACTAAATTCGATTTAAAAATATTTTAATGTAGAACCCTACCAAAAGATATAACAGGTTATGAAAATCAATATAATATATCTGTTGTGGAGTTTGTTATTTATTGATTTTATTCAATAATTATGGAAAGGTTGTACGTAGTAAGGGTTGGAACAACTAATTTGTTAAAGAACAATTAATTTAAATTATATTTAATTTCTTTTTAACCCTTCAGGTACTATAACCGTGTTTTCACGTCAAGAGCAGTATGGTGCCCTAGGTCGAAAACCGTGTTTTCTCATTAGTATATAAACGTAATTTTGTATAGAGTACATCTTAGAGACCCGACGCGCGCCAAACGGCTATCGTCTCTAGAGGGTTAATTTTCGTCCCTATCCGATTTTTTTGAGGATATCGCTTTTTTGCTTATTTTGGAAATGTTGTTAATAACACACGCGTTTGTTATCACTTTTCTGTGAGATATTATCACAATTCCAATGATAAATAATGGGAAAACCTGGATGAAAGCCTATGATACTATCCTGATAACGCAGGTATTTGATAATTGGAAATTTCTCTTTCTAACATTGGTAACCAAATTTGACTACATTCGGCTGAAAAACTAGCTACAAATTTATCCGCATTTAGGTGTATTAAAGAACTTTCTTTAATTTTTCGTCTTTTACTATTGGGCTCTTTAAATATTATGAGCGCCAAATCCCATTGAATACAATGCCCCTCTTCCAAAGCATGTTTGCAAATACCTGACTTGAAGAACTCCCTATCTTCAATACACTTTTTGTATTGATTTATTCGGATTTTCAATTTTCTAGATGTTTCACCTTAATAAAATTTGTCGTATTTACAGGTTATCTGATAGATGAAGAACAATCTGCAAGTTCTTCATTTTTTGGTTTAGTTTTCGTTAGAATTTATTGATAAATTTGAAGCTAACTCGAATGGAATTGATTGCCGATCTTCTTAGTTTCTTCTGATAAATCCTTAACATACGGTATTGTTAAGTTTTTGGAAATTATATTGGTTGAATTATTATTACTATTGGGTTAAAAGATCGTGGTTTAATTTCCCAAAATAATTAACAAAAAGAATAATGAATACATCACAAGGAACATACAGAAGATATTAATTTGTTATATTTAAACCAGCTGCATATTTGTCTTAAATCTTGTTCTGCTAATACTTTAAGGTATTTACAGCTTTCACCCTCATATGTTATGGCCATATCATCTGCAGAGCTGACTGTTTTTCCTGATGTTTTGGAATGCAATAAAATATTTGTATAAATCGTAAGAAATAGAGGTCCCAGGACTGTTCCCTTTGGAACACCACATGTTACTGTCCTGGAACTGTTTGAAACTCCGTCTATACTTACTATTTGTTTTCGCTGTGATAAATAGTCTTTTAATAAAAGATAAGCTTGACCTCTTATACCGTAACCTTCCAGTTTTTCTAATAAACGTTTATGATTAACAGTATCGAAGGCTTTTGACAAATCCACAAATATACATATAAGTGGAACTTTTTTATCTAACGCCTTATATAATTGCGATGTTAGCTGCAATATGGCATCCTCAGTAGAAAGTCCTTATCTAAGATCGAACTGGTTATTAGAGAGTACATGAAACTTTTCAAGAAATTTATACACTTATAAATTTTTCCAATATTTTCGAAAACACTGACAATAATGAGATAAGGTGGTAATTTTTGCTTTTTTGCTTGTTTCCGTGTTTGTGTAGTGGTTTAATGTAGGTAAACATTTTTGAACAGGTTGGAAATTTACCTTTGTTGAAACATTTATTGAAAATATTAGTTAAAGGTTTGGAAATTTCAATATTTTTTATTTCTTTTAGAGTTCCTGATCTGATATTATCCCATCCTGGGAATTTTTTTTTTGTTTCAAGTTAATATTGATATTTATAGTTTCTGTTTCAGATACTGGGGATGGAAACACAGTATTATTTATATTGGTTATATTTTTTGGAACATTCTTCACATAATTTATTTTAGATATCGAAAAATGAATTAATCATTCCAAAGCTTTGCAACAAAGTTTTGAAAAACAGTGACCATTCAACTGAGGAGAAACAACTACTTCCCGGGCTATATGCCCCGGTAGACATCGAATTACTCTTCTAAGTCAAACGGGGTTGGTTTGATCTACAAGATTTAACCAACCATACTGGTTTGCGATTAGACATCATAACTTGCAGACCGGTTTCGACGAATTTGCGCCTCGTCAGTACAAGGTATATGTTCTCTTCCGAGAGCCCTATGAGCCTAAACCCGGACTGAATTTGACTATGTCTGTCGGAGCATATAGCCATATACAAATATTCAGCATATCCACTTCAATTCCGAAGTTGGCCCATTATTTTAGCTTAATTGACTATTATAAATATATCGTTGGTTGAATAGTCTGAATTTTGTAGAGCAATTACTGTAGCTCTTGTTAAGTACATATTGCTATAAATATGTGTTAGTTAATCAAGTATTTGAAATAGGATTGCTAAATGTGATTTATATTTAATTGTAGATGCAATTATACATTGATATACAATGATTAGAGAAAATAAAGCATTCGAATTATGCAAAAATTCAGTAGACAATTTGAAATGCATTACCAAACTTCTAGGATATAATAATATTATCATTTTACCATTAAAAGGGCATAAAAACTTTTATCGTCCTCTGATGGGGCGCATAAAAGGCAGTTCGTTTGACGGTCTTTAACAGTTGTTTATAACACTACACTGATATTGGCTAATTGAGGAAATAAATATAGATAGGGATGTGCTGCTTCGTTAGCAGTTGTCAGGGGAAATTATTCATGCAAGCGCTACCTTCAACTCGTAGAAGAAAGAAAACAAAAAGAAATGGATTAATTTATTTCTTTTCTACCAGCGCGTTGTGCCTAATAGGCCACGAAAAATAGTAAAACAAAATGATTTCAAGACAAATTACGAAAAACCAATGACTATGACAATAACATAACTTGCATATTTTCTCGAATTAGTGAATTTGATTAAGAACCTTGACCATATTTCACATATACAGGCTGATCATTTTAAATGGTACCCGCAGGTTAAATAAGAGTGAAGTTGCCTTTCTAGGGGACCAATGTAATGGTACCAAAAAATGTCTGAAATGTGTGTTGAATTTGGAGATATCCGAGGAAAACAAAAAAATGTCAATTTTCCATTATTGGCTGCAGCACGTTCGTTTATGAAAATATCGAAAAATTGCAAAGGAAATTTCAATTTTCTTGTTTTCAGACCAAACTCTAAAGAGGACTTTGTCCTAAACAAACAAATTTGCTTTAATAATAAAATTAAATTAAATAGTAAAATCATGCTCGAAAAAAAAAACAGATCTTTTGGAAACTCATTATATATGATTCGTTTTCACTTATTTGTACCGCAAAAGTTATCGTTTATACCCAATGGGTAAGCGCCCTTGCAATTTACAAAATTGGGGGAGCTAAAATCATTCTAAACACGTACAACTTTTTAGAGTTACAAACAATGTTTTTATCGCTGCAATGCTACAAATAAGTACAATCCTAGCTCAAATATTAACCATCAAAATAATATATTTATTCGAAGGTGGGAACTGCCAGAAACATGCACTTGAGTAAAGGCAAACTTCGAAATGAATTTCGGAAATAATCCGAATTTCAAGAGCACGAAGGTATACAATTTAAATCCTTGATGTATGAACTATATATATTGTTATGATTTTTTTTGTGGGTAAATTTTTTTTTTAATTTTATGTTATTATTATTAGTTTATTCACCTTTTTAATTTTAAGAAACCCCTTGTATACTTACTTTATTCTTCAATTTGTATATCCGGCTAGCTATTGAAAAAGGGTTTCGTCTCTTTATCTCAGTTTAAGGTTCTCTCAAATTAATTTTACTATGAAGAATAATTTAATTGATTCTTTTTAAAATTTTAATATAATGAATGTTTGAATTTATAATGAGAATATGAAACAGAATTATAATTGAAATTTTAACCTTTATAATCATCTTTATTGAATTTTTTATATTCCGCTGCAACTGAATACTCTCCTTTTTCTTATTTTTTTTGTATTGTAATTAATAAATTTATTCTGGTAGTTTCTAGTTTAAAATTTCTAATAATTACTTGTCGCATTCCCCTCGTAACACAAACAGGATTCGGAATAATCGCTTCAGATTTGTGTCATGCGCATAAATACTGTAACTGATTCTATTGAATTAAAATGGCTTGGCAATGTTATGAACAAGTGTCTCTAATATCAACAATCTTAACTAAATATCAAATAAGAAATACGCAATCGGTAAATAAATGTTTTTACGACGTGAAATATTTATAGGTTACTTCTTTTTAGGAACAACGTGTGAAAGAATATTCACTCCTCTGATGAGTGGGATATAAAATAACATCAAATCTGCATGCTGGTGTCATATACACTAATGTAGAAAGTAAATTGAACTTTCTCTGGAACAAATTGTGCTTACCCCATTCTGGTTGATAATAAATGGATGTTATCGTTTACAACGTTAGTACTTCGTAACTTTTCCACTTCTCTGGTTTGATTTTTCAGGCTTTTTAATTTCAATTTTTAATTTTCATCTTCACCATCAAAATTATTGTACTTCCTCCTTCCTCGTTACAAAATCAAAAACCTTCAATTTTTTTCTTGTTTATTTTTCCACCAGACGACTTTCCGTTCCGATAAATTATTTTAGAGTTATTTTTATTGATTTCTATTGATGTTAAAGGTACTTTCACATGTTTTAATACCATGTTCTCTATGAACTACACTTTTTTTAATCGGTTGATTCTATTCGCGATTATTCACTGTCACTCCACAAAATTTTAAATTAATGACATAAATCTGTTTGGATTACAACATTTTCACTCTATGTACAAATAACGTGTCAATTCTAACATTATTTATTGAGGTTTATGAAGATAAATCTGTGTTTTGATTATTTGATTTTTTTTCTGTTTTTATTCGATTCATTTATTAGATAATTTTATTTGATTCTTTCTAAAATAATTTCAATACAGGGTGTTTCAAACTAATTAATGTTGAGATATTCTGTTACTAACTAATAATAATTGATTTATTAAGCAAAACTTTCTTTACTTTCAGGTTATTCACCTACAATAGGACCTACCAATTTTTAAATCATCACAATATATTGGCTTAACGCCGCTTCAAAAAGCTTTCTAAATTATGTTTTCGGGAAGGATCAATCCCCTTTTCTTCCTCACATTTTTTCAACAATCTGCCGCCATTTCTTCCTATCCTTTGTTTTTTTCTTCCACTGCTTTATTCCTATGCTATTGAGGTCGCTTATAACCTCCTGTAACCGCGTTGTGTTAAATCTTATCTCTCTTTCGCTTATCACAAGGTTTCCTTTCAATCATTGTATATATTTACGACTTTGTACCTGCCCCCCATATGTATCCCAACCATTTTATTCTCTGTTCCTTAATTTTTTGTACTATATCTATTCCTATTTCAAGTGCTAATTCTATGTTTGTTCGTTTTTTATAATCATATCCTACTTTTTTCGGTCCTGATATCATTCTCAATATCTTACGCTCTTCTATTCTCAAATCTTTCCTGATGTTTTTTGGTCATTGTTAATGTTTCTGATCCATACATTATTACAGGTCTTTCAGTTGTTTTATATATCCTTATTTTCGTCTTCTTACTTATTAGTTTACTTTTTAACAGTTTTTTATTGGTATGGAATGCTCTATATGTTGCTGCTATTCTTTCTTTTATTTCGGTTTCCTTGTCTCCGTCATTAGATATTGTTTTTCCCAAGTTTTTTATTTTATCTACCTCTTGAAACGTTTAGCCTGATATGCCTATCATGATATGCCTGTACTCACTTTTCTTTTTGAATCGCATTAGCTTGGTTTTATCCGCATTTATTTTTTCCCTTCTTCCACTATTTTTTGTAGCATTTCTTCCATAATTTTTCTATTTTTTGTTACTAGTGCAACATCATCAGCGTATGCTATTAGTTGACCTCCCTCTGTTCTCAAGTTTCCTTTACTTATCAAATTAAATAGCGTCGCCAACAATGAATCACCCTGCTTGACTCCTTTGTTATATTCAGATTTTCTTGTTGTTCCTTTCTGGGTTTTTATTTCCGCTTCTGTTTTTGCCAGTGTCATTTTTATCAATCTTCTCAGCTTGTCGCATACCCCCAATTCATTTCAAAATCAATATTGTATTGGTTGGCCTTTTCTATGATCTGTTTCAGTGTATGTATAGCATCTTCCTTTCATAAACCCTAATTGGTATTCTCCTGCTATCCCACCTGTCTCCTTTGTATAATTGTTGATGTTTTCTTATAAACTGTGTTAAGTGAAGTAATTCCTCTGTAATTTTTGCATATTTGTTGATCACCATTGTTATTATTTGACCCATATTCCATTCCTCTGGCATTTCCTCATATTTCACTTATTATTTGATATATTTTTTCTATCAGCTCGGCTCCTCCATATTTTATAAGTTTTATATTAATTACATCACTACCTGGTGCCTTTCCATTTTTACATTTATTGATTATAACTGTTATTTCTTCTATTGTTGGCTTCGAGATTATTTCCTCGTTGTAGACTTTTTCTATTTCTATTTATTCCGTATCATCCGTTTCTGTTAATAGCTTTTTGAAATACTGCATCCATATTTCTTTATATTCCACTTCTCCTTCTTCGTCTTTTATTCCGGTTATTTTACTTTTGTATGTTTTAGTTTGTTTGTATATTTTACGATAAAATACTTTGGTGTTTTTATTAAAGCTTTCTTTTTCTATTTCTATTTTCAATATTTTTTTTTGTTTATTTTCTTAGTTTTTCCTACTCTACTCTATCTTCAGGACTGTTGGTTCTAATAACATATTTAATTCAAGTACAATTCTTCTTTTCCACCATCTCTTTACATTTCTCATAAAACCATTTCTTTTGTGTTGTATTTTCTACAATACCTATTTTTTCTTTTGCTGCTGCGTTTATACATTTTTCAATCATTTTCCATCCTGGTTGTATTTCTGTAACTTCTGCTGGTTAGGATGTATGAATTACTCTGTAAGTTTCATGTCCAAGCATTGCATAAACTAGTCGGAGAAAAATATAAAGGAAAAAATATGATAGTCCTGTACTGTTTACAATTTCTCCAAAAAAGTTTAAAACCTTCAGGAGAGAATTGTGTGTAATGAAGTTAGTTATACTCACAAATAAGATAGAAATACTGTTGGTGGAAAGGTCCTCTTGAAGTGAGTAAATGTAAGTTAGTGAACTGTGAAATAGAGCCAAAGAAACGAGGTTTACAGGATAAGATTACAAGGGTAAGAGATGTCTCAAACGACAAACGACGACATAAACCAATTTCATTTTAATCCTTGTTTATTCGAATCTCAGGATTGAAAACACACTATTGTTATTATTAACAATATAAAAACAAATATTTATGCCTGGAATGTTTCAGGTGATTTCTTCAGATTCGAACAAAACTAGAGAATTAGGTACCTTGAAACTTAACAAAGTATTTTTCCGTCTACCTCTATCCAAAGTATACATTTCCTAGTATCATTGTAGGGAGCAAAGTCGTACTTTTCCTCCCTAGGGTTGAAAAGTAAAAGTGACGTCATGTTACGTCATCAATGAAATAACTTATACGGCATTGACGACCTAAACTATATTCTATTATATAAGTATAAATTTCACCGTTTAATTAAAGATCACCCTGTATTTTGCAAAATGATAGGAATCAGTAAATTGTTATTTTAATTTAACGATTTTTACATTAATAATTTGACATCAGCAATACGTTATGTTCATGTTTCCGCAGAACTTGCCTGCGAGTCTCGGTAGCGCAACAAGTTGGTGCACAGCTCACTGATCATGATAGGCATGTAGTTGTTGATTCGAATCCGACGAGGACAATGTTTTTTCTTTTTTTAATTCTTCCATAAATAAATTATTTTAAAATGTCTTGTTATTTGAGGGAGGCGGAAAAATCATATATATATATAACATGGGAGTAAAGTGCCTTTTCCTCCCTTGAAAGATTACTGTAGTAAACTTCATCCTTGGGAGGAAAAGTAGCACTTTCCTGCCTTGTTATACAAATAGCTATTATCACCTACCTTTCCTATTTTTTCTTTATGACTATGGTACTTCGACGAGAGTATGATATTACATCACAACCAAATATTTTATATTTCATAAATTTACAATTTACTTAGAGGAGATGGTCCGAATATGAGCCCCCATTTCATTTGAAAGAATTTTTTTATTTTTTCATTATGATTGTATTTAAAGAGGTTTATGGACGTTGTAAAGTCCTAGTGAATAAATTCCAACGTTGAGTTTTCTCAAAAATGTATAATATATTTTATGATAAAGAATAACACTAAGCAGTGCACATTTCTGAAATTTGGTCAGAGGGTGTGGAATATGGGCCCCTCAATAACATAACTAAAAATGGATAGATACCTACATACTCAAAAAAAATAAACGAAAAACAATCCTATAGGTAAAAAATGTACTTCACAAAAGGTGTTACCAAACTACTGACAAAAATCGCACACGTAGGCATCCTTCTCAGACTCGGAGCACTGTTCATGTGCCCATAAACGACACATAAGACACTGCACCCAAAGTTCTCCCCTAGTGTCTTGAGAAAAGCGCTCATCACCAAATAAACATGTTGCGTCGTTGTTTTCTGGGAAAAACTGTCCAAATTGGTCCATGTCAAGATCATCATCTGCAGGTGCAAATTCCTGTTCTCCATCCTCTTCCGAGCTTGATTCTTCTCTTTTGTGGCCTTCTTTCGACTTTCGCTGGATTCTACTGCAACTAATTTCCTCTTTCCCTTTCCATTTTTTGTTTTGTTCAATTTTTCGATTTATATTACTAGTTCTGTTTTATAGGGGGATGAAGTTATAACTTGTGATCAGGAATGCTTTCGCCCCCTTGTAGTTAATCACTACTCAACCAGTGGAACAGGTGAAATATCGAATGGACTGACTATGGTTTTTGAATACCCTGGTTGGGGATCCAGATATTTGGAACGGTCTGGTTGGGAATCTAGATCTTTTGTACACCCTGGATGGGGATCCAGATATTTGGAACGGTCTTGTCGGGAATCTAGATCTTTTAAACCATCAACATCAGTAATGTTTGAACGAGATCGTGGTTCTTGCAGCTGAGTTTCTAAGCCTGAACTACATGATTTTTCGGATTCATTTCTTTCAGCAAACATGTTTATTTAGTGGACAGATTCCCGTAACTCTGAAGCCATTTACAGCTAACTCCGTTGTCTGGCACTTCAACAGAGCATTTCCAAGCAATTCAGCCGGATCAAATTGTGTTACTGCTCTGTTATTTATTCTTAACGAAGCCCTAATTTCTTCACAGTAGTAGGATTTAAGTGGCCCCATAAAAGTCTTGTCAAGAGGCTAAAGTTTATGAGTCGAGTGTGGAGGAAGGGATATCATGTAAACATGGTTTTCCCTTGCTATATTTATTACATCCAAATTTCTTGTAATGTCCATCCAATACAAGAAGCACTGGAAACTCTTCTGTTGGCTTAACAAACTGAATGAAGTGGTTGAACCACATGGTAAATAGATTTTGCTGAATCCAGCTATTGGGGTGAACTGCATAGATAGATCCAGGCGGTGCACCACGCATATGCTGGTCGTTTCTGTTTTTTTCTCGGAAATACAAGCATTGGAGGAAAAAATTGTCCTCCTGTACTCAATGCTGCAACTACAGTTACTAATGAAACCCGCTCAGCCGATGTTATCGGGGCCACCTGGCGTTTTCCTTCCTTGTAAAAATTTTGGGCAATCTACTTGGAACAACAGAAAGGCCAGTTTCGTCCACGTTAAATACTCTGTGTGGTTCAAAGTTGTGTTTTTCATACAGCGCCTCAGGTGGTTGAAAAAATCGGTGACATTTTCCTTGTTAAATCCTAGCGCACGTGCGAATAGAGTGCCAGTTGGTCTAGGCATAGACTGGCAGATGACGACACTTAGTTAAGTGCCTGGCCCATATTCGGACCATCTCCTCTACTTATTTTCAGTTACCTGTTCGTTTATTTTTAACAGTTAGTTTTCACTTTAGAACTAGATGGAAATATTCTACACGAGAAAACATCCATTTTTAATTATCTTTCCCATTTTACCTCTCCCACCAAATGCAAGTTTTATGAAGAAGATGAGAAAACCACGATGATAGATTATAAAAAAGCACAACCGTCTCAGTATGCAGGGTGTCTATAAACTCTCCTGCCAAACACAAACTACAGATACTAGATGTAGATGTCTATCCATCTAAAATAATTACCTTCATCCAAAGGTACCTCATAAAGAAGCTAGCGCCCTATGAAGATGATGCCGCCAAGTCAGTTGTAAGGTCACCAACTCAAAGCCGGCCCAGTCTCTCTACAATAAATTTTGGCGAATGCGCACCTTTCGAGTTTCGAGAATGTTCTCGAAAAGATGCTTTGTTTACAAATAGGACGAGCGCGGAAAATACAAGAACTTTCCAGATCTGATAAAGAATATATATACGCGGGGTTTTGAGTGAGTTGGGAATTAGTGAAACAAAGACAAAGAGTTAGTTTACAGACAGTTTAAAGAAGTTCTTAGTAATCGGACAGTGAATGAACTAGTGAAGATAAATAGTGTAATATTCAAGTGGTAAAAATAAATTAAATGAATTAGTAGACATTGAGTAGAGTTGGAAACGTCCGGAAAAAAGAGTGAGTTAGTCGAAAGATTGGAAATAGCACTGGAAATTGACGGCTTGGATCCGGAAACACTTTTATTCAACGACGAGGCTTCCACCTTAATCTCGTCAATTTCTACTATGAAGGACGATATTTCTGCCGACATCTTATCAATGAAAAATGATATTGCCGCTAAAGTCGAAAATGAAATTTCGCCTCTAAAATCAGATATTGAGAAAATAGAGAATAAGATAACAACAATGGATGAGAAAATCCAGGGGTTAGAGAGAAAAATGGCAGATTCAAGAAGATAAGACATGCCAGTAGAAGGAAAGAAGATCGAACAAATAAAACCATGCAAGCCAGAAGCACACACCAAGACAGAAGATATTTTCAGTTTTGCCCGAGTCAAGGCCCCAAAGTTTGACGGGAAGATGTCGTGGACCAACTATGTTAAACAGTTTGAAGCAGCCGCTAGAGAGAATAATTGGTCCGATAAGGAGAAGGCAGTTAACTTAACCATCGCGCTTCGGGGAGATGCCTTAGATGTGCTTCAGACGAAGCCCCTAGAAGAAACGGATGACTTCGAGGAGCTGAAGAAGAGGTTGGATATGCGATATGGTCACGAACATCTAGAACACTTGTACCAATCCCAGAACCGAAGACAGAAACGTGACAAAAATCTTCAAGAGTATGAAGTGGATATCGTCCGACTAGTTCGATTTTCTTATCCATCAGCACCGGAAAACATGATGGAATGTATGGGCAACCAGGCGTTTATTGATGGCTTACGTGACCCTGATATGCAGAGGACGCTTCGTTTAGGCCATCCCAAAACGTTGGTCGATGCATTAACTGCTGCTCTTGAATATGAAGCAGCGGGATATAACAAAGTCAGGACCATTCAAGAAGAAGGTGACGAAGACCAGATCGTCAACTTGATAAAAAGCATGGTAGACAAAAGGCCGAAGAAGACGAGATGCTGGAATTGTGGCGAGCTAGGGCATGTACGCAGTTCGTGTGAGCACCCTAGGACACCAGCAAACCAAAAACCCCAATCTCAGGGAAACTAGAACGGGTCGGCTACGAGGGGGCAGCACCGACCCAGGATCGTTCCAAAGATCCTCTCATACTGATAGCTTCTCTTAGATGCCGTAACGATAGTGTATATGTGGATGGCGAAGTGAATGGCAAGAAATATACTCTGCTAGTAGACACTGGAGCAACTAGAACAATTATACGGCCGGAGACAATAAAATCTAAGAAGAAGCTCCTACCAACGAGGTTGCGA
Organism: Lochmaea crataegi; assembly: GCA_947563755.1. Lineage (NCBI taxonomy): Eukaryota > Metazoa > Arthropoda > Insecta > Coleoptera > Chrysomelidae > Lochmaea > Lochmaea crataegi. The sequence continues at coordinate 40,237,471 of OX387430.1, read as the reverse complement.
CTCCGGACCGCAACAGGTGAGAGTGCCAATGTTCACGGAGATACTCAAATCCAATTGGGAATTGGTGCAGAAACATTCATGGGAATGGACGTAATGAATATACAGTTAGACTTCAGAAACAGAACTATTAAAGTGGGTTCCGAAGGGGTATGCCTTCATACATATGAAGGCAGCACGGTGTTGGCAGCTGTACAGAAAGATACCGTTATACCTGTACGAAGCGAAACCATGATAGTAGCGCGGCTACTGGGAATCATGGAGGAAGGTAAACAGGTTATGATGGAGCCATGGAACCACGACGAAGAGGTTGGTAGAGGAGAAGTAATTGAAAAAGGATTGGTTACGTCAGCGAAGGAGATCCCAGTACGTGTCATAAATGTGAACGTTCACCTAATTACGATTAAGAAGGAAACCATAATTGGATCCTGCGTACCAGTGACGACTATCGTTCGTCAAACAGCGACAGCTGACAATTCTGATGACAAATTCGAACAGATGTTGTCAATAGCTGGCCAATTCTTGCATCGAGCTGAGAGAAGGAAAATGAGAGAATTTTTCTTGCAGTATCGAGACTTATTCGTACCAAAAGGTGGGAAGACTGATAGAACATCAGCCGTCAAACACAAAATCGATACTGGTGATGCCAAGCCAATTAGACAATCAGATCGAAGACTATCACGAGCGAAGAGAGAGGAAGCTGAAAGAATAATTCAAGATATGGAGAAAAGAAAGTGATAGAACCATCCACTAGCCCTTGGGTATCTCCAGTAGTGCTCGTCAAGAAAAAGGATGGATCTACCAGATTCTGCGTAGACTATCGTCAGCTAAACAACGTGACGAAGAAAGACAGCTACCGACAAACATCAAGTTAGGAGTTAGTTTGAAACCCTGAAGAGACGTTTAACCACAGCGTCGATATTGGGATATACGTTACCAGAGGGAGACTTCATTCTTGACACTGATGCAAGCAACGTAGGGATTGGAGGAGTGCTCTCACAGATCCAAGGAGAACGGTTGTTTTGTTTTGTTTGTTACTCAAATAGTTGTAAATTGTCAGAATAAAAGTCTATATATAAGGTCTGTTCCAACCGAAATCGGAAACTGTCAGGGACGACCAGAGAAAAACTGGTCATATCAAACAACAAGTTTACTTTCGCGTTATTCCATCACTGATTGTAATGGTCGACTATTCTATGATCGTTTCTGGCAGTTTCTGATTGCGGTTGGAACAGACTTATAAGATCGTTTATTTAGATACATCAATCACAAACAATAATAGCAAATCAACAAAATAACTTCATATTTGTAAAAATATTTTTTTTTTCGGGTCGAGATGGTAAACTTATGTTCGAATGGGTCCAGGACCCAAACAGATTGGACTCATCCCCAAGGGGATGCCCGCCAACCAAACCCACCTCAAACTTGCCGTTACTCCCGCCTCGGAATCACTACCCATGCATATTTCGAGACGGGCGGCGGTCCCTCGCACACTCTCCGCTCACACCGTCGTCTTCTCCCTAACTTTTACTTCTACCCCTCATGCCATATCGTGTCCTTCTCTCCACCTAACCATGCTTTCTATTACGCCACTTACCTCCATCCATTCCTCCTCCCCCCTCAACCTTATATCCACCATGTTCTCCCAATACACCGCCTCTCCAACTTCTTCAGCACTTCCTCGTTCCTCCAGCATCTGAACACATCCTCTACTTCACACCTCTCGCACACTCCAGTCTCTCTTTTTCCAATGTTGTGGAGGTACCCTACTCTCGACCCAGTCCAGTGAACACCTGTGTCAAGAAGTAGTTCACCTTCCCGAGTTTCCGGTCTATCCAATCTCTCCTATTCCCAATCGCTCCTTTAAGCTCGCCCTCATACTCCTCCCACCTTCTCTACATTTCCTCCTCCATCCATTCCTGTACTTCCTCTCTGATCGCGCTCCTCCAGCGTTTATTTCTGGCTCTAGCAATCACGTCCTTGCCAGCACCGCTGCTGCCAGTCCACCCACTGTCCTGTACCCCTGCACCACCCTCAGCAGTATCCCTCTCTGCACCCGCAGGAGTGGCCTAACCCTCGCATTCACTCCCGCTCTTTCACCCCATACCTCCGCACCGTACAGCATACTCTGCTCTACCGTCCTACCAAGTATCCTTCCCTTCCACTCTCCCGGCCCTTTCACATTACACATCAAACTCCCCAGTCATGCTGCCTTCACTCTCCCCTTCTCTGTCGCCTTTAACATGTGTGTTCTGAAGGATAATTGACTATCCAACCACAGCCCTAGGTATTTCACAGACTCCTCCATACGACTTCTCCTTCCCTTCACCATCACCTTCCCTGTCTCGCTCCGTCCCTTCACCAGCAACACCACCGTCTTATCATCCACCACTTCTAGTCCGCACCGCTCTATCTTCTCCACAATCTTCCTACACATTATCTCCGTCTTTCCTTCTATCTCCGCCTCTCTCTTTGCCGTACATACCAGACACACATCATCCGCATACACCGTATTCTTACATCCCTCATCACATACTATCCCACAAACCTCATCAAACACACACTTCCATAGTGTCGGTCCAAGGACCGAGCCCTGAGGCACTCCAGCCTCCGTCTCATACCACCTCCCTCTAGTATCTACTATCACACGACCCTCCCCCACTCCAAGCCTCAGCAACGCGCTCAACACTGCTCGTTTGCTGACACTGTTGAACGTGTTCCCGACGTCGAAGAACACGAGTAGGGCCAATTTTTTGTTCCTCTAGCTGCCCTCCCTAGCCCTTTCCACCAAGCCCATTACCCTGTCCAGCGCCGAGATACATTATTCTCCCTTCGCAAACCCGTGCTGGTTTATCCTAAAACCCCCATTCCTACCAACTTCCTTCTCAATCCTAACCTTTATTATCCCCTCCATCAATTGAGGCATACCACACAGCAGGCTGATGGGCCTATAGTCCCCCGCCTGCTTCCCCTCTCTACCCGCCTTCTTCAGCAGTATCACCCTAGCTGTTGGAACACGCTGTGCATCCTTTCACATAGTAGACTATGTTTTGTTTTTATTATTACTGTAACCAGAATAATTGATATTGTCAGTTAGAAGTTGTCAATTAAAAAAGGTCAATTTAAAAGTCACCTTCTCAAAGAATTTTATTTTATTTAAAAGAACCGCGAACCCAACATTATTGGCATCCCTGATAATTTGAAAGGAAGTAAATGCAGTCTATGAAACTAGAGAAAAAAATAATCAAAGACGCTGCAAGAAAACATTTCCAAGAAATTGAGAAGGTAGGATCGGACGATAAGAAGAAGATAAATGAATAACTGCAACAAGTTTTATCAAAAGCAGAAAAGGTATTCTCCCTTGACAACAATATAAAAGAATTTCTTTGTAATGAAGAACCCAGTGACAAAGATTTTAATGAAGAAATTATAGAAGAAATGGTATTTTGCACTGAGGTAACAAAATATACAAACGAATGCAATTTTTTATTAGAAAATTTAAAAGAAGTAAAAATGGAGGTTAAAAAAGGAACAATGAACACACCAAAAAATTTTAACCTGCCAAAATTAGAAATAAAAAAGTTTGACGGAAATGTCAAGAATTGGATACATTTTTGGGGTCAATTTCGAAAAATAGATGAAAATCCAGATTTGCCAAATGAAGACAAATATCAGTACCTTATCCAATCCACCGAAGAAAACTCGCCAGCCCGAAATTTGATAGAAAGTTTCCCACCCTCAGCAACCAACTATAAGCTTGCCATCGACCAACTCAAAACTAGGTTTGCAAGAGACGAAGTTTTAATTCAGGTTTATGTAAGAGAACTTTTATGCCTAGTTTCAAATCAACATATTTCACCGGAAAAAAACAGGTATGGCCTTATCTACTTTGTATGATAAATTAGAGACACAGCTCAGGGCGCTGGGTGTGACTAGTGATAAATACGCCGCAATGCTTTTACCATTGGTTGAGTCAGCTATACCACACGAATTGCTAAAAATTTGGGAACGAAACCGTTTAACTAATGATAAATTTATCAATGAATTACAGGGTCTTTTGCAGTTCCTAAAAGCCGAAGTGGAAGCAGACGAGCGAATAAAGCTTGCGCAAACCAGTTTTTCTTTGGACAATGGAGTCAAAATGGGTACGGATAAGTGCTCTGTAGAAATGTTGCATGTAAAAAATACTTTCACCAAAGGTAAGCCCAATTTTTCTTGCATATTTTGCGATACAAATACTCATAACAGTCAGGATTGCATAAGAGCACAAAAAATGACATTGGAACAGAAAAAGACAGCAGTAGCAAAGAAAAGAGGTTGTTTCTCGTGTTTGAAGCCAAATCACAGTTTCAGAACTTGCAAATATACAGTTAAATGTATAAAATGCGCGAGAAAACATCACACTCTTATGTGTCCTGATCTGCATGAGAAGGAGAAAGAAAATAATGGAAATAGGCAGGACAAAATTGAGCAAACGATGACAACGATGAATTCAGAAACTTTGCTTCAAACAATTAATGTCAAAATTGTTTCTGATAATAATAGATCTAAAACAGTAAGGGCTCTGCTAGATACCGGCTCACAGCGTTCGTATATTTCATCAAAATGCGCTGAAGAGTTAGGGCTTATTAAGATCGGTGAGGAAAATATTGTTCAGGGAATGTTTGGCGGCTTGCGAAGTGATCCAAAAATTCATAGATTATTTAAAGCAAATGTTCAAAATTTAGAAGAGACTTTTAACATTGGTATGTCTTTGCTTGAACAGAATAAAATATGTCATTATATACGAAAGCTAAACGATATAAATATCATTAAAGAGTTAAAATCAAAAAACATAGTGATAAACGACATTGCTTCTGACAATTTTGAAATAAATTTATTAATAGGAGCAGATATTTTCGGAAAAATTCTTACAGGAAACATATTAAAATTAAATGATTCTCTAGTAGCTGTAGGTACAAATTTTGGATGGACCATAATGGGTCAACAAAGCTGTATAAAAAACAATTTGTTTGTCTCTACTTATTTTTCTGATTCTTCTTTGGCAAATTTATGGAATTTAGACGTGTTGGGCATAAAAGAACCAGCAGAGAAAAAATGCCAGGAAGAATTGGAGATTCAGACACTGAAAAAATTCGTGGAGAGCACCAGAATAAATGAAGAAAATAGGTACGAGGTGTCTCTACCATGGGTCGACGGTTTTCCCAATATTACGTCAAATTTTAAACTTGCGGAAAATCGATTTTTTTCAAATACAAAGCGTTTACTGTCAATGAATAAATTTGAGGATTATGATAAAAATTTTAATGAATGGGAACAAATGGGAATTATCGAAGAAGTCGAGCAAGATGAATATGAAAATGAAGATGGACACCACTACTTGGCGCATCATGCGGTCATAAAGAAAGCAAGCTGCACAACAAAAATAAGGCCAGTATTTGATGCGTCACAAAAAGATAAGAACGGTAATTCTCTTAACGATCTACTAGAAAAAGGTCCTAATATGATAGAGCTAGTTATTCCACTTATTCTAAAATTTAGATTACATAAAATAGGGGTAACAGCAGATATCGCAAAAGCATTTTTACAAATTAGTATTAAAGAAGAAGATAAGAATTATTTGCGTTTTATTTGGTGGAAAGATTACGAACAACGGACAAATTAAAATATTTAGACATTGCAGGGTTGTTTTCGGGTTAAAGCCTAGTCCGTTTCTTTTAGCAGCTACACTGAATTTACATTTGAAAAACGAGACAAAATTTAGAGAAACAGCAGAACAACTTTTAAATGCATTTTATGTTGACAACTGTGTTTATAGCGTCAAAAACGAAAAAGATTTGGAAAAATTTATGGGGGAGTCAAAAGATATCTTGACAAGAGCAAACTTTGATTTAAGGGGGTGGACTTATAACGGACCAAATATTGATAGTTTAGTACACCAGGAAGACAAGGAAACTAAAATCATTTCTATTCTAGGGATACAATGGAACTTTGCAAGCGACATTTTAAAATGCGAAATTAAAAATTTGGGTTTACTTGAAGACATTCCTAGAACAAAAAGGGGTATTTTGTCAGCAACTCAGCGAGTTTTTGACCCCATTGGTTTCATAGCTCCTTTTACATTGTTACCAAAACTTATGTTACAGGAAACCTGGAGCTTGAAACTTACGTGGGATGAAAAATTGCCTGAGGATTTAAAAAAACGATTTGAAAATTGGCTGAATAGTGTAGATATTTTGAGTTTTTGTAGTATTCCTAGATATTTGATAGATAATGTAGAAGATGAAGAAATGATAACACAAAAATCTCTTCACGTTTTTGTAGACGCATCAAAGTTGTCTTATGCGGCTTGTGTTTTCCTTAGGTTTGAGAATCAAAATTCAGTTTTTATTATGCAAAAACTAGGTTAAGTCCCATAAAATCAGTTACTCTACCTGGACTCGAATTAATGGCTGCTTTAATAGGAGTAAGACTAGTGGAAACGGTTGAAGAAGTAGAAGATTTCAAAAACATGGAAACTACTTACTGGAGCGATTCCATGATCGTTTTGACCTGGATGAAAACAAAGGGGTTGTGGAATATACCTTTGTTGGAAACAGGATCAAAGAAATAAGGAAATATAGCAGAGCAGATGAATGGTGCCACGTACCAGGAGAAATGAATTCTGCCGACGTTTTATCACGTGGTTGCAGTGGAAAGCAGCTTATGGAGAAGAAATGGTGGCAAGGTCCAGAATGGCTAAAAGAAAGTAAAGAAAAATGGCCAAAAGGGAAAATATATGCTAGAGAAGAAGAAATTGAGAAAGAACAAGAAAAGGTCATATGCTCAAATTTAGTAGAGACTTCAGTAGATGAAGTATTTTGGCAGAAAATAAACCAAGTTTCAGAATATAACAAATTTAAAAGAATTATTGGTTGGACTTTGAGATATGGTAATAATTTAAAAAACAAATTAAGTAAAAAGTGCCTTGAAGCAAAAAGAAGAAACAAATACATACATCTTAGCACAGAAGAACTTGAAAGAGCAGAAACATATCTTTTAAGAATAGTGCAAAGGAAAGATTTAGGTAAAAATCTGAAAGGAATGCATAAATTTGAGTATTTTAAATACAATAATGGGATTTTAAGAATAAAAACAAGACTGGAATTTGGCGATTTTACTGAAAATTTTAAATACCCGATCATCCTTCCAAGTAAAAATGAAATTGTTAAGAAAATTATTATAGAAGAACACGAAAATAGCTGTCATGCAGGACCAAAAGTTTTATTGGGAGTCATCCGAGAAAAGTTTTGGTTACTGAAATCCCGTAAAACGATAAATTCAATAATATTTGCCTGTGTAAATTGTAAAAGACATACATCTAAACCACTTGAAACTCCTTTTGCGCCTCTACCTGCAAACAGAATAAATGACGCTGAAGTTTTTGAAATTGTGGGTGTTGATTTAGCAGGACCCTTACTGCTAAAAGATGGCAGCAAAGTATGGATTGTATTGCTTACATGCGCAGTCTACAGAGCAGTTCATCTTGAGCTAGTTAAATCACTTTCAACAGAAACATTTTTGTATTCACTACGACGCTTCATCAGTAGACGTGGTAGACCAAACACTATTTATTCAGACAACGGGTTAAACTTTCGTGGCAGTGATAATTTGTTTAAAAAATTAAATTGGGAGGAAATTGAAAATTTTTCAGGTCTTAAAAGAATTAAATGGATATTTAATCCACCTTCGGCTTCGTGGTGGGGCGGTTGGTGGGAGAGATTAGTACGGGTTGTAAAAGAGCTGTTGCGTCGATCTTTGGGAAAAGCATCGCTCTATTACGTTGAACTATACACTGTACTATGCGATGTAGAAGCAGTAATTAACGAGCGACCACTCACCTATGTTTCCAGTGCCGATGATTGGGAGATTCTGTGCCCTGCAAGGTTTTTAAGGCCCATACAGTCGGCAGGAACAGATTTTTCGGGTGACGTTGTTGATTTGGACCAGGTAGACGAGTTATTTTTAAAAGGGCGTTCCACTTATTTGCAAAATATTCGAAATTTGTTACGTGAGAGATTTAAAAAAGAATATCTTGCAGAGTTAGTTAATAAAGGTCACAGGCAGAAGACAGAGAAAATCAAAGTTGGTGACGTAGTTTTGGTCGGAGCAGACAATATGAAACGGGTTCTTTGGCCAATGGGAAAAATAATATAAATTTATGTTGGAAAAGATGGAATAAGTCGTGTTGTGAAAGTAAAAACTAAAAACGGAATACTAATTCGACCATTCCAAAGAATTTATCCATTGGAATTAGGAACATCGACAGAATCAAGTAGTAAGCACGTTATCACTGCGGAAAAGGGACAAGAAGTTGATAAAGAGAAGAACCAGAAAACAGAAAAGAAAAGTGAAGAAGAAGTTGGAAGATCGAGGTTTGGTAGGAATCTGAAGGATCCAGTAAGGTTGGGCGAAGAATAAGCTTGGGGCCGGAGCATGTTGGAACACGCTGTGCATCCTTTCACATAGTAGACTATGTTTTGTTTTTATTATTACTGTAACCAGAATAATTGATATTGTCAGTTAGAAGTTGTCAATTAAAAAAGGTCAATTTAAAAGTCACCTTCTCAAAGAATTTTATTTGATTTAAAAGAACCGCGAACCCAACACTGGCCACCTTCCATCTTTCCGGGAACTCCTCCTCCCTTAGCACCCTGTGGAATAGCTCCCAGAAGTACTTCCCATTATCATCCAACAGCCTCTTCATCACATCACCCCTCAGGCCATCTATCCCTGGGGCTTTCCTTACTTTAATGTTTCTCCCCCCACCCGCCTGTACCTCACACCTCTCAACCGGCTTTTGTGAAAATATGGTTAACCTAAGCAAACAATATATTACAATATTTTTATTTTTCAAATTATATGGTTTTATCCATAAAATTGTAAAATTTTCATGTCAATAAAGCTTATCTCTCTCAATACATGTGTAGGTAGCAATCGACAGCAAAGTCATGGGTAAATAATAAATAAGCGATGTTGCCAACTTTCATTTTGTGTACAAACGAATCACGTGCGGAAATTGTTCCGATTGCCGTTCAGAATAGTATATTGTGCAACAAGTGGGGAAAGTTCAACTTTTCTCACAAGTGTGGAAGTTTGTGGCACGAGCCCGAAGGGCGAGTTCCGCAAACACACGAATGAGAAAAGTACTTTCCCCACATGTTGCACACTATACTTTTTCTACAACTGCACAAATTTAAAGAATACAAGTAAAGTAACTTGGTATTTATTTTTATGGTTAGTAAAACAAAAATAACACTAAATTATCCTATCTCTAAACTGTTAAATAAGTTTATTTAAAATTATAGTTGATGGTGAAATTTGTACAATTTTGTATGGTCAAACCCGGAACGTTATTTATTTTCACTAAATTCTCCGTTATATTAATTAATATGACAGTTTTGTGACAACTAAGTAGGTATTTGAAGATGACAGTAGCCTACTAAGTTTTTGTCGATTTTATTTGATTCTCCATATAAATGTATGTGGCGTGGGCAAAGTTCCGTGAGAAATAATATTTCTCACAGTATGAGCAATATTTGGTTTTGAAATTAAGTAAGGTATGAGAAATACGTCACTTTTCATAGCAGCTGTAGAAAAATAGGATTTTCCATTCTGGAGTAAATACTTCTGGAACCCGGAATTATATTGTTCAATTAAAAGTAGGGTTATCAAAACAAACTGGTTCTCGGGTACGGAGTCTGAAGGAGATTCTAGATGAACTCGGAAAATATTTCCAATCATAAAAATGGAAATTATTGAGCAGCAGGCAATCAGGAGAAATATCTTAAGTGACATATTAAATTTGCAACATATGGGAAAGGTTTTTATTACCAATTTCACGAAAAAATTTATTCAGCATAAAAAGTTCGGCTTGAAACACAAAATAATATTATCAAAAATCGAAATTTCCAAGTCGTATACGAGGTACCTAAATCAAAAAGTATACACATTACCGAACAGTAAAATACCTCAACTCAATCGAAATTTGTAATTAAAAAAGTTAGTTAACTGTTTTGTTGATTTTTCATTACTATTAAATTAACTGTTTAGTTCTACACTCTGTATAATTAAATTTTTAATGTTTCATAATATACATTTTCCATGTACTACATACTAACTTCCGCTGCTCTCTGTATATTATTATCCTCCTATTATATAAAGGTCAGCTGCGGTCATAATCCATGCATTAAATAAAGTGGGTCAGTTACTTTCGTATTTTACCCCGGTGCACTCTCATTAGGTTTCCTACTGTACATTTTTGCACTGTCATTTTATATCTACTCTTACAGTCCACTATATGCAAACAAAATTGAAGGATTCGATTCAATTTAAATTGTATTTCCTTTATTGAAGCTTGCTTTTAAAAATGCATTCTGACTGATAATTTATTAGGATTTTATCTTCAATTCCAAGGCACTAATTTTTTTCAATTTCTTCAAATCATCAGTAGGTCTTTCTTTATGAGCCGCTTTTATCAGATTTGTCCATGACTGCTAACGTACTTCATTATCCTTTTTTATTCCTTCAAAAATTTTTTATTTTAAAGTTAGTGAAGTAGTTTGGTTAATCCTACAAAGTCTTTTCATTATAAAATTGTTCTTTCAATTTTCTTCCACTCCCACGGGAAAATCATGTTATAATCGAAATTAATTAATTTTCCATTTTCTTCAATGAACTACATTCTCCTTCCTCATTTTGAAGTGGAAAAGTTACCTATTTAATTACGTAATTGTTATCCTACAAAATGTGAGGAATTTCAGAGAGCAGATCCTTTTTTCACTCATCATGGAATTAATAAAGTTGAACTAATGCAAAATTTATTATACATTTTTCAACGATCTGATCAATCATAGGCTCTTTCTGCATACACTCATTTTCAAACGGCAAAGCACCGTGCCTTGGAGAGTTGGATGGGAGAGGCTGGAAGTGGTAAACCCCCAATCTCTCATACAAGTTTTCTACCCGACACAGCGCATCCCAATGGCTTATAGGCTGTCTCCAGGGCTCGTGGTTGGTCAAGGGACTCTCTGAGCTGTGAAGGTCTCATGACCGACCAGCCCTCGGGATAGGAAATCGATAAGGATCCAGCATGGGGATCCCAAGAATTGCCCGCGGATCAAAAGGAATAAAGGAGTAAAGCTTGATTGAAAACCAGCCTGCACCAGCTGGCACCACTTTGTAGCGAGAGTAAATGGGCAACGAAAATGTGTTTATAATGGCGGGGTATAGAGGGATATAGGATAGGAGATACCGGAAAGTGCAGTATAAACGTACTTCTCATGGAGAGGATGGACCCCACGTTCTTTAGGATGGCCTTGGAATTCGTCGGAAGAGGTGGGAAGGTGGCATATAATATCGTGACAAATGGAACGCAGAGGACCACAAAGAAAAGAATTGATAGGGACTGGACGCAGGCCGACGTTCAGGCACTAATAGTGCGCCTCAAAGGCAAGGGAACGGCTGAAGAGCTAAGGAATGAGTCAAAAGACTGGGTGAGAGAAGTCTCGGTCTCAATTGTCAAATAGGAGGCCAATTTTAATATTTTGGACCTGGACCCAGCTATAACGCCTGTGAAATAATAACAGAACTTGAAAATCGTACAGATTTGAGGGGTGACATAGAGATCATGGGAGTAAGGGCCACGAGGTACGAGTGCCAAATAGGAACCTTTGCGGTGCCTTTGGAAGCGGCAGACGTAGTAAGAAGGACGAGGTTCGTGACAATCGGGTGGTCGACATGCCGTATAAAAGAAAGGGTAACACCACTCAGATGTTTCAAATGTCTAGACTATGGACACGGCACCCAACAATGTAAAGGAGCTGATCGGTTCAAATAATGTTTGAATTGTGGAAAGGAGGATCATAGAGCACAGGAGTGCAAAGCGGATCCAGACTGCGGGTTGTCAGGACACAGAATGAATTCAATGGGGTGTCCTGTGTTTAGGGATATCGTGTACGGCAGAAATAACCCCAGGTTCAAACTCAATATTCTATAATTATATAAGGTTTTACTTATTTGTGAACTCAGGATTTTATTTATCAGTATGTGTCCACAAATTTGTACGGTTTTATCTATACACGGACAGTTTTACTCACTCAAAGTTTTATTCATTTATAGGTTTGTATATATACATATGATTTTATGTTGATATGGGTTATTCTTTTAATTATTAGTATTAACGTTTATATTTATACATAGGTTTTATTTATACAGAGGCTTACACATATTTCAATGCTTTTATTTATATTAGGATTTTTTAGATACAGAGGGTTTTGGCTGAGCATTTATTCACAGAGAGAGGCTTATTTTCCCATAGAGTTTTGTGCACACAATGGCAAATAAAGCAATCAAATCCGGAATCAACGTGCTTCAAGTTAATGTAGGGAGGGCAAAAGCGGCACACAACTTGGAGTACGTAAAAGCCTTCAGCCTCAAGACGGACCTGGGTGCAGGAAAAACAGAAAAATGTAGCGGTGGTCTGTAAAAACAAAGACATCGGGTTAAAAGATATATTGTCAAAAAACGGACACGTAATTCTAGAATTTAAAAACTTTACGGTAATTGCCTGTTATATATCCCCTAATATAAAAATAAAGGAGTATGAAAAGTTGGTCGAGGATATAATGAGCACCGCTGCGTTAAAAAAAAGAGTGAATTGCGGGGGACATAAATGTGAAGTCTATTCAATGAGGGTCTTCCCAAAATTACGAAAGAGAAGAGTTATGGAACGAGTGGTCAGTCCAACTAAATCTTCAAATATTAAACAATAACAAAACCACTTTTGTAAGTAAACTCACATTGATGTTACCCTGGCTAGTCTACGACTGTTCAGGAAAATCAAATAATGGGATTTCCTGTACGATCGAATATTTACAAATCGCAGATTTATCGTATACGAAATCAGCACAGGAAATGTCAAGAGACTTAGAGGTGGACCAGAGACTAGCTTCAGTAAGAATATATTCAAGAAAGAAATCGAGAAATTGAATATAGGAGCCATGCACGACTATGGGAAAGTGAAGTGTGCAATGAAGACAGCTTACAATTTGGCCAGGACCAGGAAAAAAACACCTTCCGTATTGGTGGAGCACAGTGATAGAGGAACTGGGTGATAAATGTATCCAAGCCAGAAGAAGAAGCACGAGAGGCCACGGAAGCGTGTCATTAAGGATAGAGTATAGGGAGCGTAGGAAAGCATTGACGTATCAAATTAAAATGAGTGAGAATAATGAAGAGAAAATAAATAAACAAAACTATTTAATCTAATATATAAAACTCTCAAGTCACGGTGTTTGTAGTTACATTCCTCCAAAATGGCTCGACCGATTCTCATGAAATTTTGTGTGCATATCGGGTAAGTCTGCGAGTCGGACAACATCTATTTTCCATCCCCCTAAATGTTGAGGGTGGTCCACCCCTTAATTTATTTTTTATTTTTTACACAAAATTTTTTGTTTCTATTTTTTTATGATACAGCATTCAAAAATACATACAGCCCCAAATTTTCACCCCTCTACGATCAACCCCTATTTTTTATTTGTTAATTATCCGAAATGGCTCGACAGATTTAAAAGTTGTGGCTCATTTCTCATTAACACCCGGTACTTCGTGATTGTATATCGCGTAACAATTTACCGGTGGATATTTTGATACAATTCTACCAATAACTGCTGCAAAAATTCAATTTCTCAGACCCGTCAAATGAAGAGTCGACTTAAATGTATCCAGAGGTTTTTCTTCAAGGAGTTAATTACCGCTAATTACTTCCAGTTTCTACACGTTTTTTCACTCCATACTTCCGTTCAAGTTTTATGAAATTGAAAATTAATTAACAACAATTCGTTACTCGTTTCAATTAACCTTTTTCTCTTTTTATATTTTGGAGCAGCAAAGTTATTCTTTCTAGTTAAATCATTAATAACTTTCCCTTTCTTGATTTTATTTTTTCATTTTTCTTCACTTTAGCGCTATGGAAAATTTTCCAATCACTGAAATAAATTGATTTTCAATTTTTTCCAATCAACTGTTTCTCCATTTTCATTAAGGAGTTTGGAAGTCTATTAAATTAAAATATTACTCACGTCCTCTTCAAGGAAGCTGTTTCTCTTATAAAATTGAACGTTTTAAACGAATACCACAATTTGAAATTACTATTGAAGTACCCATCACTTTATTAAAGTAACATTGTTTTTGATAAAATTAGGATTAAGATTACACTCACTTTTGTTCAAGATTTGAAAGTGTAGCTGGTTTCACTATAAATAATTTTGCATCCCATGTTACTCCATCCATCAATTCATGACGCCTTACTGGAATATGGAGACCAAGAAACTTAATCGAATTTGAAGATCTTATTAAGTCATTGTTGAGTTTAAGAGGCTGCAAAGCTCCTTTGTAAGACAAAGATAAAGTTCTCTCAGTGTTAAAACAATGCCAGTTCGAGTCAGATTAGGGCTTAATAGTAATGAGATCTTTGCCTATGGTAGAATGTAAAGCAGGTATATCTGAACTACTCCAGGCTACGCTAGTGTCAACATTGTTAATGAAAAACAAAAAAAAAGAATTGGACCTACAGCTGAACCTTGGGGTACACCACTGCTACCTGGTGAAATTTTTAAAACTTTACTAGTTTTTGCTAGTACCAGTTGTTTTCTACACTCTAGGTGATGTGGCCGTTGATGCCACATCAGTTGAAATTACAAAACATTTTATGCTGTCGTAAAAAATAGGATGCCTTCGATTTAGTGGACTGGAATTCTATAGGATAACTGGTTCTCTCGCATAAATAATAACTCTATTTCATTAACAATTCAATAAACTTTAACGTCGAAAATACATACACATCGAAAGATGAATATAGAGCACTATTCACTTGAAATATAACTTTGCTTCGGGTTGAATCGCTATACAAACTTTAACTTCATAGAAAAATGCACTTATGCAAGAAATAAAGAAATTAAATTAATTACTATTAAAGTTGACCCATTTGGTCTGGAAACATCGGTTTTATACTGGTAAAGGAGTGTTAGGTCTTAGCTGGGAGACCAATCGGGTAGGAAACTCAACAACGACTGTTACTAGCTGAGCTAGCCTCGTAAAAACCCAGGGAGATAATGCATTTAGGCGCGAGGTGTGCGTTTGGTCACGCCTACTTCAACTAGCGAAGAATAATTGCAAGGCGTCGGTCAGCCGCCAAGGAAAGAAAACAAAACGCGACTTTGAACTAAGGTAGAAGTGTTTTGAAGGCAGTGGCGCGCTGGTAGGAATTTCGAATGAAAATAAAAGGACTAAATTATAACTCTACATGAATATAAAAAGGAACTGAAATATAAATATAAAAATTGTTGAACGTGTGGTTCCAAAACTAGGTAAGATTTAAAGGAATACCACGGATGCTATAATATTCTAGCTAGCTATCGTAATGTTACCTCCAATTTGATCCTAGGAGAAATACCAGTCCTCAGCCATGTATCTGAATATGTCACTTATGGTCCAACAAAGTTCAATATATCTCTGTTAAAAGTTTATAAGCATTCCGACGCGTTTCTTTGAACCTAAACATAAAATGGGCTATGGCCAAGTATACCAACGTAGTTCACACTGAACTAAATGGTTTCCGGTAGAAAGATCTCGGGAAAAAATGTATGCATATGTACAGATAGCAGACAAATATTACCAGCCCTGGAGAGATCACGTATCATATCAGGGTCAGTGCTAGAATGTCAACATGCCTTGATTGAGGCGACAAACAACAATGTTGTCACACTGTCGTGGACCAAAGGCCATGGTAGGTCTAATAGTAACTTTTTTGAATGTGCCTGTTCCGCCAATGTAACAGTTTCAGCAGTAGCAAGCCTAGTGCGCGAACACATTCACAAAGAGTTCGAAAGAGGGTGGGATGAAACAAAATACTGCAAACTATCCAAGGAATTATTGTACTATACTGACAGTGCAGCAACAAAAATATTCTTGTCGATGAACCGGCGGAACCTACGTTCTGCAACAGGGGTTCTGACTGGACACTGTCAACTGAACAAGCATCTTCATAAAATGAGGGTTTCAGATACATTCTTATTCCGAGGCTATGAAGAGGACAATGAGCCGGTAGAGAATCTTCTTTTTGATGGCTTGGCTCTATCATCCATTCGTAAATCCGTGTTCAGCCATGCTGAAAGAACTTCCTCTTGGGGATGTTATCAACTATGGTAAAACCATAGGCTGGTTGACGTACTGAGAGGGACTTTCAGGAGGATGCATAAAGGGCCTTATGAGGCCTAGGTGCTATGGAGTTGGCCTACATTCCCATCTTATCAGATCAGATGTCTTGTATATTTATTTTATCGCGTTTTTACCATCAAAGTCAGACAGTCCGAAGCCACAACCAATTTTTGCCGGAACAAGTAGTAGCCAATAAGTATGAGTAGTGAACAGTACCTCGTTTCCGAAGTTACCAAATAAAAACACAGTCCACAGCCACAAGGTAATGACAAACCCTTCTTTGGATGGTCCATCTTGTTTTTTATATTTTATTTTGTAATTGTTTATGATAAATATTTTTTACCACGATTACAAATTTCATTTCAAAACATAAAATTTATTTGAATTGTATGGTTTATTAAACAGTTGTCTGCGCTAGACATCCAAAAGAGCAATTTTTCTGGATTCGAACAACCGTCAGCCAGGAATGACGTTAAACTTAAATACGTGGAATTGGAATATCGGCGTTTGAAGTTGGGAAAAGTTATTTGGGTTTATTGAAATATCTCTTTATTTGTAAACTCTCATATATTATATTGGGAATAAAATGTTTTAATCCTACTCTCTCTTTGACTGCATCTCAACGGTGAGGCAAAAATAAATAAATAGGTATTTTGATGTTTTATTGATTACATTAAAAATAAAAATTCAACAAACATATATCCCCAATAGCACCTTCTATAAACCAGTTGGAATCCAAAATTATAGACAAACTACACACCTGCAGACGAGTAAAATATATTGGATTACTTTTGTCCGTCCTCCAAAGTAATCGTTTTTAATGATAAGTGCTCCAAGCATCACAGTAAGATGGAAACTTTCCATCAAGCGATTGGAAATACCTTGGAATAAGCTAACTTTGAACTTTCTGCTTATTAAATTGAAAAAGTTTTAGAAAGTGAGGAATATATGGAAACCTAATAAGTCATAAGTCATACATGGAAACTGGTAGTGAGACCTTGGAGATTCAACCACAGGTACACCTCCCGGACTCCAGCAACGGAACACTTTGTCTCCTCTATTTCCGCTAGCTCGTGGGAGAAAATAGACTTGAAGATATTCCACAAAGTAATAATCCAGTGCAAATTAAATTGGACAAATAACCTTCCGGCTCTCGCGCCTCCTTTTGTGTCGTTAGAACTCGCTCCGGGTCTCATATACCCGATAGATCTTTATCATTGCTTTTTGAATATTGAACCATTTTTTTTATCATTTATGTAAAATGAAACTATTTTTTAATTAATTTAAACTCATTTTTGGCACAAAGTATAAAAAAGCATGATGGTTAATAATATAGGTACATACTTCATTTTCAATTTTTTGAGAAAGACATAACAGTTGAAATTATAATAATTTTTTATTATCAAGGTTCCAGATTAATGCAATTTGGACATAATATGTGGGCATGAGTAAGACATATGAAGTTGTTGCATGTTTCACAAAAATATCGCGTTTTATAGTTTGGCAAACATAACTGAAGCTGTGGACGGAATGCTGTCGAAAACATTCGGTATTGCCACGTTTAACTATGAAAAAGCTAAAGTGCTAAGTTTGTAGTGATAATAATTAGAATATGGACTTTTTATTATTAACAATATGTCAATAATGATTAAACGTTAGTTCTTTAATGTGCTTGTTGAAGCTTGCTTCTTATTGCTTGACATAGGTTTTTTGAGAAGGCTAGTGAACTCGTAAAATGTGTAACCGTTACGAAAAGTCCGTCACGTAACAGTGTTGCCATATTTTTGAAAAGGCTAGTGAACTCGTGAAACGTGTAATGCGAAAAAGCGTTCGCCGCGCAACAATGTTGCCAGATTTCTGAATAATCCACTAATCTAATGAAATTTAAATTGAGGCTTGCTTCTTATTGCACGACATAGGACTTTTGGGAAGGCTAGTGAACTCGTGAAACGTGTGATGTTACGAAAAAGCGTTTGTCACGCGATAACTCATTCAAGCGACTGTGCGCAATCTCTCTTGCCGCACAGAGCTCGCACACCAATAGGTGTGAAAAATTGTCAAAATTTTGAAAAAATGGTTAATAATTGCCAAATATGTTAAAGTTTTTGAAAAATTGTCAAAATTTTTTAAATATGGTCAAAAATTGCCAAAAATTTGGAAAAATGGTCAAAAATTGTCAAAAATTGTCAAACATTGTCAAAAACTGTCAAAAATAGTCAATAATTGTCAAAAATTTTGAAAAATGGTTAAATTTTCTGAAAAATTGCCAAAAATGGTCAATAAATGTCAAAGACGGTCAATAATTGTCAAACAAATCAAAATTCGTCAAAAATGGTAAAAAATTATCAATAATTGTTAAAATTTTGAAAAATGGTAAAAATTGTCAAAATTTTGAAAAAATTGTCAATAATTGCCAAATATGTTGAAATTTTTGAGAAATGGTCAAAAATGGTCAATAATTGTCAAAGACGGTCAATAATTTTCAAAAACAATCAAAATCTCATAAATTTCAACAACAAAAATTCGTCAAAAACTGTCAATAATGGTCAATAATTGTTAAAATTTTTGAAAAATTTTTGAATATGGTCAAAAATTGTCAAGAATTTGGAAAAATCGTCAAAAATTATCAAAAACTGTCAAAATTTTGAAAAAATGGTTAATAATTGCCAAATAGTTTCAAAAATTGTAAGAAATTTGGAAAAATGGTCAATAATTGTCAAAAACTGTCAAAATTTTGAAAAAATTGTCAAAAACTGCAAAAATGGTCAATAATTGTCAAAAATTTTGAAAAATGGTTAAAACTGTTGAAAAATGATCAATAATTGTCAAAGACGGTCAAAAGTTGTCAAAACCAATCAAAATTCGTCAAAAATTGTCAAAAATGATCAATAATTGTCAAAAACTGTCAAAATTTTGAAAAAATGGTTAATAATTGCCAAATATTTTCAAACATTGTCAAAAACTGTCAAAAATGGTCAATAATTGTCAAAAATTTTGAAAAATGTTGAAAATTTTTGAAGAATTGTCAAAAATGGTCAATAATTGTTAAAATTTTGAAAAATGGTCAATAATTGCCAAATATGTTGAAATTTTTGAAAAATTGTCAAAAATGGTCAATAATTGTCAAAAATTCGTGAAAAACTGTCGAAAATGGTCAATAATTGTAAAAATTTTTGCAAAATGGTAAAAATTGCCAAAATTTTTGAAAAATGGTAAAAATTTTGAAAAAATGGTCAATAATTGCCAAATATGTTGAAATTTTTGGAAAATTGTCAAAAATGGTCAATAATTGTCAAAGACGGTCAATAATTGTCAAAAACAATCAAAATTCGTCAAAAACTGTCAAGAATGGTCAATAATTGTTAAAATTTTTGAAAAATTGTCAAAAATTTTTAAATATGGTCAAAAATTGTCAAGAATTTGGAAAAATCGTCAAAAATTATCAAAAACTGTCAAAATTTTGAAAAAATGGTTAATAATTGCCAAATATTTTCAAAAATTGTAAAAAATTTGGAAAAATGGTCAATAATTGTCAAAAACTGTCAAAATTTTGGAAAAATGGCCAATAATTATAAAAAACTGTCAAAAATGGTCAATAATTACTGAAAATTGTCAAAATTTTTGAATGGTCAAAATTTTTGAAAAAATTTTCAAAAATGGTTAATAATTGTCAGAACCTGTCAAAAATGCTCAAAAATTGTCAAAAATGGTCAATAATTGTTGTTGGAAACAATATCCAACAAATGTAAACGAAGATTTAAATTCGTAATACGCGGGTTAACTTCGGGAGTGTTCGTGAAGTGGCGCGGCGCTATAACGTACTACCGATTTCCGGTCAACAGTAAAAATCCAATATGGCGGTAAGGTGGCCGAGCCCTAGCGCTCTTATTTTTACTGAATAAAACCAAAAACTTTTAATAGGCTCTGCCTGGTATGGCATCTTAAACAGCCCTGGCCTTGAGCCATCTGTTGTGTTTTGTACATGGAAGTGTAAATAGTGTAAATAAATGTATATAGCTATCGAAGTCTTTATGTTATCAAACAATTGTTAAAATTTGGAAAAATGGTCTAGAATGGTCAACATTTTCGAAAAATTGTCAAAAATGAACAATAATTGTCAAAACTGTCAAAATTGGTCAATAATTGTTAAAATTTGCAAAAATTGTCAAAATTCTGAAAAAATGGTCAATAATTGCCAAATATGTTGAAATTTTTGAAAAATTGTCAAAAATGGTCAATAATTGTCAAAGACGGTCAATAATTGTCAAAATTAGTCAAAAATTGTCAAAATTAGTCAAAAATTGTCAAAAATAGTGAAAAATTCACGAAAAATGGTCATTCTATTGTGCATAGGAATCAAGCTTAAATCGGCGGTCCGACGACCGCTCACCTTTTTTTCATTGGATTTTGTCTATTAATATTATTTTTTTAATTTCTGAATATTAAGAGATGAACACTTTTCCAAATTTGTTATGGGTTTCCTTCAAGCCGGCAACGTCGTGCGAAAATCATAATTACCACGCCCTCCGGACTAACTCAATTGGTGAATATTTATCGAACACCCGTTGCTAAGTAACCACCTGACTTCCTATTGGCAAGCGCGTGCGTGTATTCTTCCCCGTCACTTTGACAATTGACTGATATTGATTATCCAGTGGCGTTTAAATCGTCAGTATTTACCTTCGTATTTTCAGTTTTACTTGGTATCTTATTATTTCGTATCCGTATAGAATTCAAGTACGATTTTTAACATTATTCGTTTTTAACAATTACCGTGTTTTGAATAATACCTTACATTTAAAGCAAAGCATAAATCAGTTTCTATATATAATTATTATATAATAATTATTATTATTTTTAACACTTTTATAAAATAGGTACCGTACGCCAATGGTACGTTTATGTCAGATATCGGCCATGTTTCCTCGCCCCTTACCGATGCCGCGTAGCTTCAGATAGACTTGCCAAATTATACTCTCTTTTTTGCAAAAGTAACACCTTTTTTTACTCCAGTTGGAACCTTAGCGTTTTCTGCTTCTGTGGTACTAGTTCCTGTTGCTTATTGCCTTCTTTGTCGCATTTCTTTTGATAAGTTGGTTGATTGTGCACGACGTCTTAAATGATCCTCCGTCAAGGCAAATGAGAGATCCCTGAGGAACAGAATCTTCTTGTGTATGAATAATTGTTATTTGCAACATGGATTATCTGAGCATCAATGCCAGCAGTATTCATTACATGAAAAAAAATTACCTTTGGCCATCGCCTAGTATTTCTACCGACGTCGTATGTAGCACACTGTTTATCATTTACATCGACTGGGGGAGTCGAGTTGTGAAATAGAACAATTTCAGGTTCACGACTATTTACATCAATACAATAATCATGATGCGTACTTGACACAAGAATAACATGTTTGTTCTTACTTGGTACAAACGAGACTATAGTAACATCTTCTTGGTAACCAAACATACTAGATCCCTCTGGACGAGATTTTGTTTGGGTAAACTCAAGAGGAATCTCTGCTTCATTTTCTCTTACTGTCCCACACAAGTCAATTTATGTTCTTTCAGTAATGTTGAGATCAGTGGAAAAGAAGTAAACCAGTTTTCGATTATGATATTGCGATCTGTTCCTGAAATTGGAGTAATAAGTCTTCGCATAATATTGCATGCATCATTGTCAACAGCGTAGGGCCCATCCGTTTATTTACCAACATGAACTTCCAAATTTTGTACATAAAACATTTTTGCGTCCACCATCGCAAATATTTTCAAACCATATTTGTTAGGTTTCTTCGGAATGTACTGCCTGAAGGAACACCTTCCCCGAAATGCTGGTAGTTGTTCATCGATTGTAGCAGTGGTAGTTAGCAACAAAATTATTTACGAAGTCACTAATTGCAGCCAATTTGTCAACAGCTCTCCTTTGTTCACGAGTCTGCTTATTGTCAAATCGTAAATTTCTTAGTAAAAACAAGAACCTTTCTCTTGACATGGTGAGCCAGAATCGTTCAATACCGAGACCTCTTCTGTCCTATAAGTCTTTCACATTTAGATGACTACTTTGTAATGTACCAGCAAGGTAAAATAAACCTAATAAAGCTTTTAGTTCAATAAAGTCTCTGGCCCTAGAAAATTAGTAAACGTTCGATTCGATTGAATGGTTTGTATATTCAACAATTTCTTCCAGCATACTGTCAGAAATAAAAAGATTCCAGGTTTCTATAACAAATTTCTCATTTTTAGCATAGCGCCTGACTCCAGGCAGAATAGTTACAATATTACAGCTTCGTGTTCTGAGATAACCTTTAGAAACAATGTGTATCCGCTGTAACGAGTTATTTTTTTTGCAAGTTTGATTTTTATTTTTTTCCCGTAATATATTTTATTTTACCACTAGGTTGTATATAACTCGTTACTTTACAACCCTCTACTACCGCATTGATTTTTTTCGTTATTACCGTTAAAATATATTTTAGTATAAGTCCGAGTTACGCAAATCCAAATTCTACCATACACAATTTATTCATTTCCGATATTTAAATTTTTCAACTGAAGGGACGCCCGCTATATACACCATTATAATTAAAACCGAAGCCGTCCAGTATGGGTACAACTTTTTGTTGTAAGTAGATAAATTTCACGTTTAATTCCCTTACCACTACTACGGCCGAAAAGTGTAGGTAGGATTTTGGATATAAATTAGTGAACAATTGATAGAAGAGGCTCTCGATTATTCATTTCGTGATTCGGCTCTGAATTATTGATTGGTGATGCTGCTCTCAATTATTCTTTCGTGATTTTTCTCTCGACTTTCTTCCGTGAAATATAAACCAAAAAGTATTGTGAAATTTTAGTGAATTAAGGTGTGGAAGCTGTATTTTATAAGGTAAATCATTTTTACAAATAAACTGTGTATTCGAAACTTTCCGTACCGCCGCTTAATATCAAATTGTTAAATGTATGGTTTTGAAAAATTTTCCGACCGGCTATTTTTTTTCTTTTGTTGTTGAATTGAAATTGGTTTTTTTATGTGTTTCTTTTATATGAAAATGAAGATTTGTGAACTGTAATTTGATTTCGAATTTTATTTACAGCGTTTAATATATATTAATTAACTGACATAAATTATTAGTGGATTCTTGAATTATTTTATGCTTTTGGTTCTCAGTAGTTTTATATTAAATTGATATCCAAGTGGATTATAATATTTCAATTTTATGCTAGTCCTGATATTTTTACTCTGTGTGTCGATAGCTGGGTACCGTTTAACTCGTGGGAAAATTATTTTTGATTTTTTTCGGAATAATAGTTACCGGCCTTATTTAGATTCAAGGGTTAATCAGACTTGGAAGAGGCTTAGCCACGATTTGTTTGATTTTCCGGCAGATCTAAATCGTTCTTTTCCGGTCTCGTAGAATCATTATTTATATTTCTTTTTCTTATTGTCGGAATAATAGTTGCCGGTTTCATTTGGATTCAAGGGTTAATCAGACTTGGAAGAGGCTTAGCCACAATTTTTCTGATTACCCGGCAGATCTAAATCGTACATTAGGGACCCCGTTAAAGCCGGTAGATTTGAACCGTATTTGAAAACCTGACCGTTATGTCCGTCAAAGTACCAAGTATATGGTATATATAGCTTATTTTCTTTTCCCTGTTAATTTGCTTGTCACTATAGAATTATTCGTAAAATAGACCACAGAGTATTAATAGACTAAAGTTTATTTTTGATTATTTTGTGATATACCGACCTATTGTGTGATCGTAGGTATACACTGAACCGACTGTAGTATACAACTCTGCTGAACCCCTGTTTCCTTCATTAACCCGTGATTTATAAATCGGAAAATCCATATTTGGATGAGATTAGGTAAATAAAGTTAATTCAACAGGACCCCTGGAATTTTCCGTATCCTCCATCTGAGGCTATCTGGAAGGGGGTCAAGGGGCCGTGGAGGAAACCGCATTAATAATTTGACGCCCGAGATTTAAAACCGAATTTTGCATCAAGGGTGTCCATAGTGACGTGTTCTTGTGGCAGGAGCCACGTGTAAGAAAGAAAGAACGTTACACCGCCAAACGGTTTTCTTGTTTTTTTCCAATGAAGGTAGGTACTCTTGCTCTTTTGTTTGCAGATTTAGTATAATCATCTGATGAATTTGCGTCTTGTTCTTTATCTGAAGTTTCTTGTTTTGTATCTGAGGTTTCTTCTCTTTCTTCTGGCCTGTCTTCTGTTTCTGATTCAGAATCTATTGGGTCTTCTTGTCCTCTAGTTTCATCTGCAATTTCTTTCCACAGCTTCATTAAAAGTTCTTGTTCCTTATCATAACTCATATTGCAATGCTGTAAGTTAATATTATTATGAATATTATGGAATTTTTTCAGATATTATTTTTATAAACATTATAAATTTTTGTCACCAATATTAACAGCAAAAAAATAACATTAGCACTCGCGCTGGGTCTACTAGACTTCAATAGCGAATATTATTTAAACTATTCGATTTCTATTCACGTGCAGTTCACAGCTCATAACTGAAAGGTACCTAAAGGCACATCACGATATCCCCTCCACTTACAAAACTATATAGCGTCATGCACCAACTGGGTCCAGGAGACTTGGCGCGAGAGCCGGAAGGTTAACATTTCACCAAAAAATAGGAAAAAATCGTTCAAAAAGTTATGACCAAATGAATTTCAGTCAAAATTCACATTTCACCCTGTATATTGGTAAACAATGGGAGCCGACACTTTCCACTAGTCATTTGATATTCTCCAATATGAAGTAGGAGTATGTAGAGTGTGTTCCAAATTCGAGGCGTATCATTGGGATTTCGAAACCGGTAAGAGATAGAGAAACGGTTAAATTGTAAAAAAGTTGCGGATTTGAAGGAACAATATTCATTATCAGATTTCAAATATTCTCTTTTTGTGGGATACTTGGAAACAAGTGATTTCTTGGATTTTTTATTTAGTTTTTTTGTAGGGCTATTTAAAAAGAGGTTAAAAAACAATTGAAACTTAAAGGGCTACAAAATATTTAAACCGCATTGTTAAACATCGGTGAAGAGGGAATTGGGAATAAAGTTGACACTTATTCATTATCATTTTTTATTGTCTTCAACATCGTGTCTTCTACATACCCATATAACTTTTCCACGCTCATCATCAACTAATTTTGTTGAAAACAATTCCATTTATATCAGGAGCTTGATGATGACTGTCTGGGAACGAAACAAATACTCCAACCTAACGCAAGTTATGGTAACCACAATGAAATAAGTGATTGGTTAAGTAAAAAGTCTGTATTTGAAAATATTGAGTTTATGATGAATGTGGAAATCCGAAACGTCAGATAGATATGTAGATAACATAATAATAAAAATAAAAAATGACAGAAGTGTCAACGGTTTTTTTGTATCCTTTTAAATGGCTCTACAAAAAAATGGAAAAAAATCCGAGAAATCACTTGTTTCCTATTATCTAAAAAAAAGAAAATATATGAATTCATACGGCGTCTAATTATTGTTCCCTTTATTGCGCAACTTTGCCACAATTCAACCGTTTCTCTATCTCATGACTGCACAACTTATTTTTTCTACAACCATTAATAAAAGTGACGTTTTTTTAAATCGATTTTCGTACATAAAATATGTATTTGTTAAACAGTTTGAAAAAGTGACATTAGAGTGAGTTAAAGTGACATTAGGGTGAGATAAAGTGACATCAGGGTGAGATAAAGTAGTTTTTTAACGCCAATTTTGAATATTTCCGCTAATGGCTCCGCAGATTGCACTCATCTGATATTTCACTTAGCGTTTTGTCATCATGACAAACATAAACATTCA
The DNA here is from genome assembly GCA_947563755.1 of Lochmaea crataegi. NCBI lineage: Eukaryota > Metazoa > Arthropoda > Insecta > Coleoptera > Chrysomelidae > Lochmaea > Lochmaea crataegi. The sequence continues at coordinate 40,211,365 of OX387430.1, read as the reverse complement.
AATCGACGCCATTTTTAGACTATTTGCTTGATTCTAGAAAAAACAGTGTATGCAACACATGCATAAAGTGTCTTTCTTTCACTCGTGAAATAAAGCACCACTTTATGCAGTCGTTGCATAAATAACTATTATTTAATTATGCGGGACTATTACTATGAGAACATGTTTTAAAGTGACTTATAATATTAACGTGTAATTAGTGAAATTTTTCATCATCAATTTTGAAATTAATACCATTGGACTGCTAGTGGCAACCCCTTTCAAATTGGTGATATTATTAACATTATTCAAAAGTATATTCTATTGCAAAATTGCATTTAAAATTGATCGAATGGGTTCATAAATTCATGAAGTCAACATAAAAACTTATCTTCAAACACTAATTGCTTCTACAATAATTAGGCCAAGCGTTGAACTTTATTATATTATGTACAAGAATTAATGATGTCAAATCACTGTTCTTTATGTAAATCTGAAGAAGAAGAAGTTCAAGTCTGGAACTGTGATGGGTGTACTATTAAAATCTGTCAAAATTGCATAAAATTGACAGCATCCGAAATTCAGTGCATGGAGCTTAAAAAAATAGGCAACTTTACCTACTTTGTAATAATTGCCAGAAGAGAGTTCAAACTGAATCTTTTGGGAACAAATAGAGAAATATTTAAAAGCTATGAAAGATGAAATTAGCTCAAATATAGAAAGCACGATAAAAAAATATTAAGACATCATTGAAAGCCAGTCTACTTTGTTTAACAAATTAACCAACAATATTCAAAATCTGTTATCCCAGAAGCAGGATTTAAACATCCAGAACAGCTCAAATATACAAACCTCTAATGACAATAAAACCATATATAGTCATGCATTAAATAAACCTAGCACACCACCTGTTCATAACAATCAATCAGTGCCGAAACAGAAACGGATAATATCAAAAGCACTTTCATTTAGAAACGAGAGAAATAAGTCAAAAATTGAATAGATGAGGCTTTTACTTGATGAAAATCCATACTAATGATGAAATAAAACAATTTAATTTGTTTAAATCTTCAATGAAGATTTAAACAAATTAAATTGTTTTATTTCATCATAAATAAGTCACCCAATCTAAACGCAGCTGCAAACTATACATCGAGCCAAATACCTGACAAAAAATATTTATTTCCAAATCAGAATCTTGATAAAATCAAATCTGCCCAAATGGAAGCTATGCAAACTGTTATTAATTTAGAAACTGATAAAAATGAATGGGTCAGTCTGAAAACACATCTGGAAACTTCAAAGGTGCAAAACCAAAAGTGTGGATGTATCTCTATCGAGTGCCAGCTGCAACGAATGAAGAAGATATAATAACTTTTCTCATGAAAAAAACAGGAGATGCTGCTGATGCCTTTGATGTAAAATTTTTGGAGTCTACTTTCAATAATTTTAAATGCTTTATGGTTTCAGCTGACTTTAAATACAAAGACCAGTTTTACGAAGCCTCGTTCTGGCCAGAGGGAGTAGGTTTTCAACAGAGATAAAAACTTTGTAATAAATACACACTAGGTACTGGTGAGTTCTCTTATTTCATAGATCGCCTGCATTATGCTTTACAATTTGTCCTGGTCAACCCAACATATGTTATATCATGTGGAGATTTCAATATTAATTATAATAGATCTGAAACATATGAATTTAAAGCATTTAATGATTTACTGGAATCCTTTAATGTGTCGATTACTACAAATGAACCCACTAGGATTTTTACTGACAAAAATGGCATGACAAGCTCAAGCACTATTGATTATTGAATTACAAACATACCTAACAATTTTTATGATTGTAAGGTGATAAACATCAATCTGGGAGACCATCTTGGACACCCAATTAATGTTGATAATTCATTTCTAACCAAAACTTCTCCTATTAACACTGAATATTTCACTATTCATGACACACGTACATCAAACTTAAGTGAATTTAAATTTTTACTTCAGAAAATAGAATGGCAAGACTTTTTTAAGATCACGTGTGCAAATGATGCCTATGTTGAATTTATAGATAATATTAAATGGTGTTTTGAGGCGAGTTGTCCGTTAGTTACCATTAAACGCAAACAGATATCAAGTAAATCTAATGCTTGGTTTACTAAAGAGTTGTTTGTTATAAGTAATGAACTTGAGAATATTCAGTGGCTATTAAATCTTCATGGTTCAGATGAAATTCGCTTTTTATATAATGATAAAAAAAGTGAATATACATCCAAACTCAAGCAAGCAAAATCAGACTTTTACATGCAAAAGATAAATTCATCTTCTAATAAAAATAGGACAACTTGGAATATAATAGACGATAGACTAGGTACGAACATTCAGTTGAAAAATAGTGTACAGCAATTACAGTATGGTGACTTAATAATATCGGATAAAAATGAAATCGCTAATACATTTGCTAATTTTTTTTCAAACCATGGCAAATGATTGGTTTCCAATATGTATGGCAAGCCGGAATCATACGATAATCCGAGTATCATTAATAGGATCAATTCAATTTTTGTTCCCTTTGTTCCCTTTGTAACTGAGAATGATGTATTTATTATCTATCATTATGCATACAACATACTTACTGCTGCTCAGCATGGTTTTAGAAAATCGAAAAGTACTGAAACTTCTTCGGTTAGTCTTCTTAACTTTGTGTTCAAAGAACTATGTTATAACAGATGTCGAAGAATAAAAATATATTATTCTACGCTTCACAACTAGTTTTGAAAAATATTTTTCAAAAACAGTGACCGTTCAACGAAGAAGAAACAACTACTTCCCGGGCTACATGCCCCGACAGATATTGAATTACACTTCTAAGTCAAACGGGGCTGGTAAATCTACAAGATTTAAACCAACCATTCTGGTTTGCAACTAGAAGGGATAACACAACTTGTAGACCGGTTTCGGCGTATTGCGCCTCATCAGTACAAGGTATATGTTATCGTCCGAGAGTTAATCTCGGACTGAAATGTGACTATAATCAACAACGGTACATATTGTCCAGTTACGGAAATATTTTTGTTGCGAAAATAGCGACATCTCACCTCTAAGTCACAAACCAAAATTCGAATTTTGTTAAAACGCTTTACTAAATACGACAATTTTACAGGAAACTGTATTAATTCAACTATGTTATAGTTTTATTGTTTATTTTGTATTATCTATTTTAAACGTTTTTATTTTTGTTTCCACCCTATAACTCTTAGAAACGAAAAAATCGGTATACCGGTGAATGACGTTTTTGAGTTGATATAAATATATGAATAATTGTCAAAAGTTGAATTGCGAATTTTCTTTGAATCAGCGACATAATCTTTTTTAGACGTCCTCAAAGACATTGGGGCCGTCTTAAATCGGCAGACAGCCACATTTGGTCCTTCGAACCGTTGGAAGAAATTTTTCAGTTCAATTTGACGACATTATGCCAAGTGAAAAGGCGTCGGGGACCGTTAGAAAAGTGTACAATACAAGACTGCGTGTAAGAGCCCAAACCGAAGGTAGTCAGACAGACGTAAGGGGCGTTGTTGATAAAAGTGATGTTCAACAACATAAAATTAGTGACAAAATCAAGCTACAGAAAAATATCCAAAATGAAAGAGCAGATGAAGAAAGCAATGCACAACCTGAAAATCATAAAAAAAGGTCAGTACAATCTAAGAATTCAGTGAGTCGGAAAAGCGCAACTTCTTTGGCTGAGAGGCGGAAGATGGAAATGGAATTAGAAGCAGAAGCCCAAATTTTAGAACTAAAAGAAAAGGCGGAAGCGCAAATGTTGGAACGTAAAGAGAAGTTAATTTTGAAGAAGTTAGCTTTAGAAAAATTGAAAATAGATGAAGAAATAAACAGCGTAGAAGGTTCTCTATTAAATGAAGACAACACGATGAGCGAATCTATTGATAATGATAAGGTTTACAGACGGTTTGATACTTGGAATGACAAAGATCAAAAAAGTGTTATTTCCGATTAATCTGAAGTGGTAAAAAAGGTATGGCTATCTCAGGATGCTGATGGCATTGGTCAGGTTATGACCGACAGTAAGGTTAAAACAATTTCAAATGACACTAATTTAGGGGCTTGCATTCTACGGAGGCAAGTTATTGACAGAAAACTGCCTTTTTTCGACGGCAATCCTTCTGATTGGCTGTTATTTATTACGGAATATTATGAAACTAGTAGACTATGTAATTATTCTGACAGTGAAAATTTAGCTAGGTTACGTAAATGTTTAAAGGGAGATGCCAGAGAAGCTGTCAAAATGCTACTCATATCTCATTTGAACGTCACTGAAATAATAGAAACATTGCAGAATAATTACGGACGTCCGGATTATATAATAATAATATATGATTGATCAAATCAAAAATACTCCTCCTCTTAAAGATTATAAGCCAGAAACAATAGTTAAATTTTCGAATGTTCTATGTAATCTTGTAACGACAATGAAACATGTAGGTAACGACACATATCTAAAAAATCCTCTCTTTTTAGACGAACTTGTACTTCATTTAACTGTTAATCTGAAATTACGATGGTCACTGCATGCAATTAAGGTAAAACATCCTTCGTTAGTCGATTTTGCAGAGTGGTTGAAGGAAATTGGAAAAGCGAACAATCTTCTTTATCCACCCGTATTTAAAAACGATCGCTCACAGTTACTGAAGAAATCTGAAACTGTTCTCATGATAAATGCTAAAGAACATTCTGAGAAAAAATGCCCTTGTTATAACAATAAAAGACATAACTTAGAAACATGTTCAAAATTTCTTGAGATGTCTGTGAATGATCGTTGGACTTATGTAAGTCTCGCTTAGAATTAGTGGTAAATTTCCTGAAGCAAAAGTCTTCAAATTGAAGGATGTTCGCACAATTGCAAATTTAAACCTACCTATACATACTATACAATCTCTAGATATAGACTTGTTGGTGAGACAATGGCCGTACCTTGTAAATAATCCTATAGAGTCATTTAATAATGTACAACCAAAAATGATCATAGGTACAGATAATTATGATTTAACAATGCCTAGGAGGTATGTTGAAAACTCCAGGTATGACCCGAAAGGGTGGGTTATAAACGGGCAAGTGTTAAAAGGTAAAGTAGAAAGTTTTAATTTTCATATCTGTAAAAAAAATTTTGTAGATGATTTATTGTACTCATTAGTCAAAAAATCTTTTAAACTTAATGCTTCATTTTCTGAAAATAATCACCACTTTATGTCAAACGAAGACAAGTACGCCTTATCGATTATGGAGAAGAAAACCCGTAGAATAGATAATCGTTTCGAGACAGGGTTATTGTGGAAAAGCGATAAAATAATTATGCCTGAAAGCAGAACTGTCGCTATCAGTCGGTTGAAATGCCAAGAGCGAAAAATGGATAGAGATCCAGAGTTTGCAGAGGCTTATTGCCAAAAAAAAAAGATTACCTATCAAGAGGATATTTGCGACCACTAAATAACGAAGAGCAACGACAAGAATCTGGAAAAATCTGGTATCTGCCACATTTCGCAGTTTTCAACCCCAATAAACCAGCCACAGCAAAGTCGCATGGACTAAGCTTAAATGACATGCTATTGTCGGGGCCAGATTTGTTGACACCCTTGGTACAAGTGCTCTGGACCTTGAGACAAAGGAAAATAGCTTTCTGCGGAGATATAGCAGAAATGTTTCACCAAGTGAAAATAATAAATGAAGACCAACGAGCACAACGCATTTTATGGCGTGGACTCGATAGATTAAAAGAACCCTCTGTATACCAAATACAGGTAATGACGTTCGGAGCAACTTGTTCCCCATCGTTAGCTCGGTATGTTAAAAATAAAAATGCTTTAGAATTTCGAGAAAAATTCCCGAACGCTTCGCATGCTATAGTCAACAAACATTATGTGGACGATTACTTAGATAGTTGTGACTTAATTAAAGATGTTATTTATATTCATAGTCAGGGTGGTTTTCGTATTTGTAACTGGGTGTCAAATTCTAAAAGAATACTTTTAACTTCACCTGTTGATATGAGACAAGCTAAATTAAAGGATTTCAACTCAGATTCTAGCTTACCTATTGAACGAGTTTTGGGGATCCAGTGGGATCCGGAGAGCGATGAATTTAATTTTAAATTAAATTTAAATACATGTTCTGCTAAAAACTTTAATAATTCTGCTCCCACAAAGCGCGAGGTACTTAGAATAGTTATGAGCGTTTTCGATCCTTTAGGGTTCTTAGACAATATAATAATTCAAGGTCGAATATTATTACAAGATATTTGGCGCGAAAAAATTGACTGGGACGAACAAGTTTCGACAATTTAAACAAAACTTGGCAAAAATGGATAGAAGAAATACACCATATAACTAAGATTTAGAATACCACGTTGTTATTCGCCTAATATTCCTTTTGCTACATCTGTTCAGTTGCATGCATTTTCTGACGCTAGTTTTAAAGCCTAGTCATCTGTTGCTTATCTAAGGATAGAAAGTTGTGAGGGCATAGACGTGGCATTTTTATCTGCAAGAAGTAAAGTTACCCCATTGAAGGGAATGACAATACCTCGTCTCTAGTTAGAAGCTGCGGTTATGAGTAGTAATTTAGTAAATCGCATCTAGAATACTTCGGAAATACGAATTACTGATATTATTTTTTGGACTGACTCCCAAATTGTTCTTGCTTGGATCAATTCTGACAAAAATAAATTCAAGCAATTTGTAGCTAATAGGATTCAAATAAATTTAGAACTCACGGATAGAACTAGCTGGCGTTGGGTACCCACCAAGATTAACTCTGCCGATGAAGCTACGAGAGCTGATTCACATAAGACTTCATCTTGGTTAACGGTACCGCAATTTTTATATAAACCGGTTAATTTGTGGCCAGAAAATAAAATACATGATGTGTTAGAAAGTAAGGAAATGAAAAAAGCATTTGTTGGGACTGTTGCCGACTTGGCATTATCTTTAACAAATGTTTTGCCTGATTTGGAAAGATTTTCATCTTGGTTGCGTCTAATTAGATCAACTGCGTGGGTTTTAAGATTTATTGATAGTTGTAAAAAACACTCTACTAAAAGTAAATATCTGCATCCTAAAGAAATTATAAATGCAGAACAATTATGGTGGAGAGCTATACAATCAACAGAATTTTTAACTGAAATTGATTTATTGACAAATAATAGCACATTACCTAAGAATAGTAAAATTTTTAAACTAGGTCCATTTTTAGATGAGTCTGGTATTATGAGAGTGAGGAGTAAAGTTGATATTGACATTCCAGGTTTTGAAAAAAATCCTGTAATTTTACCTTCTAAAAATCGCTTTTCAGAATTACTTGTTAAATTTTATCACAATAAATTTAATCATCAGGGCCGAAAAACGCAAATTAATGAATTACGGCAGCAATATTGGATAATTGGTTTAAGTTACTTAGTAAATAAAGTGTCAAGAGAATGCCAATATTGTAAAAATCTTAAATCGGTTCCTAAAATTCCAATTATGGAAAATTTACCTATACAAAGAACGACACCGTATGTCAAGCCATTTACTTTTTGTGGTATCGATTACTTCGGTCCGTATTTAGTCAAAATTGGGCGACGGAGGGAAAAACGTTATGGAGTATTGTTTACTTGCCTTACTGTCAGGGCTATACACCTTGAGATAGCCAATTCCCTTACCTCTGATTCAACAATAATCCCAGGCAACACAAAGAGGTCCTAAAGATATCCCCGCGATATCTTTTCAAGAAATTGTGACAACTTTTGTTACCTCTCTGAGAGTTTGTTGAGAGTTCTATATCTGCTCCAAATGTCCGCCGCCGGGATATTCTCAGCGAAGTCTTAGAGATATCTCACGTGGAAATTCCCGAACAATACACCCTGGCGAGTTCTCTGTGACATCTTGTTACTACTAATTTGGGAAATTCTCATTTATTGCTCATATCGACGTCTCTGTGAGCTCGCTGTGTGATCATCGCAGGCAGTGCCTGTGGCGAGTTCTGTAGGAAATTCACATATATAGCCTTTTGTGAGATCCATGAGAGGTCACTTTGCGATATTCGCATGCAATGCTTCTGGCGTGGTCTTCAAGAGTTCGCATTGAGAGTAGTGCAAGATATTCCATATTGAAAAAGGAAACTATTAAATTTAAAAAAATAATTTCAGAATTAGGAGAAACGTTACTATTTGTAAAATCTAATGGAAAACAACTACTTCCCCGTTACTATGGCATATGCTGGACAGCGACATCCGATATTGTAAAACCCTAACTTTTCACCTGAAAAAATCTGCATTTTACTTTAGATATTCGATTGAAAAACTTTCTCAATCATGACCGAATAAAAAGTTGAATGAGAATGCAAATTTACACCATCAGATTTGTTCAGGCTAAAAGCAAGATTTCACAATATCCTCAATGCCCAGTGAGCCATTGTGGCGAGGAATTAGTTGATTTCTATTAGATATTATAAAAACTAACTTTAATGTTTCGCCGCAGATTGTTTTGTAATTGTCAAAAAAAAATATTTCCATTTTATTAAGAATGTTTTCTTTTTCAACATGTAAAACTTACCAGGAGGTTCGATGTACGATAGTGACTAAAATTTATCTTTTAAAAGTAAAAAAATGATCATATACATCCCACAGATTCTTTTAGAGCTCGTGGGAGAAACTGAGTATCAAGATCAGAATACTATATTATTATGACCAGAAGAGAGGATGAATATTGAGACAACCAATGAACTAATTTAAGTTTATTTTATAAAAATATAATATACATAAAAAAGAAAAGAAAGAAATAAAAAGAAATGAGCTGCTAGCTATCACCTTCGGTATGGACCTGAAAGCAAATGGTAAACCATAATATTCGGGATATTAATACAAAAAATATATATTTCATTGCTCTTTGGATACCCCACAGTGTTGGTTGGAAATAAGAAATGTTTTCCTCACTTGTATTTACTTTAATATTACTATTATCTATGTTCCAATAAAACAGTTTACACATCAACACATATTTATAATAATAACATCACAACTCTGTATAGCTATGATTTTAATATAAAAAAACAATTTGATTTGGCATACTGGATATCTCGGATATAATACTGGAACCTTTGGCACGATAATCATTGTAAGCACAGTTTTAACAAACACCAAAACAAATTTTCCATTACCGCGACACGAGTTTTGTTAACTATGTCATTATCTTTAGGAGAAGACCAATACTTAATTGTCCTATGTATAATCCTACTTGTGTAGCCATGCTTGATCATAAAGTTGTGAATATAAGGATATAAATTCAAAGGTAGCTTTGGTTAGTCAAAATTAGCACTAACAGACTGTTGGTTCTAGTAATTAATCCTAACGCAACTGGTATTCAAATAGGATAATACCATAAAAAAACATGGTTTTAATCTTTCCCAGAAACAGTGCTAGTAAAATACGGTGTCAAGGTATTAAAACATGTTTGTGTGTGGTAAAGCTGTGCTCATATCAGGTATCACGCTTGAATCTATTGAATATGAGCTTTAGTAATACCTTTACAAAGGAAACATTGACTTACCATTCTCCATATTGACCAACTTTAATTATTTTTTAAATCCTCCCTTTTTTTTTCTTTGCGAACAGTGTCTCAACCAATCTTGGAAAAATATCTCAAATTCTTTGTCAGTGGTTTTCCATGTCTGTTTCAGGAGATCTAGAAAAAAACAAATGACTAGTGATTAGTATGCAAATATTTTACTGCATACAACAAAACAACACAATTAATTATGTGTTAAGTTATTTTCTATAGAATACAAATTAAATGAATGGAAATTGTGAAGAGCAAAAAATTGTAAGATTCTTGAGAATATTTAAAATGAGATATTTTGAGAAAAACCATGTGTTCAGTTTCGAAACCGCTACAATTCTTATGGAAATGTTTTATAATCATTACCGAAAAAATATTCATTTACAACATGCCAATCTATCTCCAATTTTAAATAATTAACTTTCCTCTGTGAACATCATACTTTGTAAATGAACAAATCAACACAAATGATCAACATAATAGGTAAAATGGATGGGATAAGAGTATTACAAATTAAACTGTACCAATAAGCAAATAAACCAGTCTGAAACTTTACTTACATATACAGGTCCCAATGAAGTTCATATTTTCCAATCGTATGTTGCCTCTTTGCCACTTCCATGAGCATTTCATTCCTAGTTCATTTGTAAAATTTTTCTTGAATATGCGTCCATGATGATCCTTGGGACCAGAACCCCCAATTCCATTGAAATACAACTTCTATAAAAATATCAAAATAGGATTCCAATTAGCAATGAAGAACATGCAGCGTTTAATTAATTTAAGTAAAATGTAAGTCTGTGGAATTTTCTCTTCCCTCTAGGACTGAATATACAGTACATCTTCGCCATACGCCAATTAAATCCCCTAGGAACTATAGATAAACTATTATATAATTTGAACGAATAAATTGCTTTTTGGCGGATGCTGGGTATCAGCAAGAATCTAAAATGGCGGCTAAATTGACAATACAATTAGTAGGCCTACACAACAAATACACCCTTTCTAAAATGAGAATATTGTGAAAAACTGCACTTACCTTGTTACCTATCCAGTCAAATTCACACAAAACAAATATATTTATGCAAACAAATAATAATCTCTTTATCTTTATAATAAACAGAACAGTAATCGCCAGGCGCCACTATAACGATCTCTGATCGCGTGTTAACATAATTGTCAAGGGATGGACAGTGTTGCCACATCTCTAACACCACATAAGTAGTCACAACAAAAATGAGATATAAAAATAAAATGAAAAGTAAAAAATATTTCACTTTCATTTACATTTGAAATATTACCTATTTACTATTTTCTCTGACCAAAATGATAACTTATCCAAATTTGGTTTTAATTGATGGAATTTATTCGAAATCCAATTTTAATAGTTCACGATGACAATCGATGTAAAAGGATCGAAACGAGAGATTTTATATCTGGAACGCTTTTTAATGAAATATATGTAATTGATATCATAAATAGTCAAAATGACCGTCTTGCTATCAACTAGAAAATTGCCTTAATCTAGCTTAGAGCCGTTTTACACATACCTACTAGAATTCATTCGAAATTTTGTCTGATGGCGTATTCAACTAAAAAATGCTGCATATTCTGTGATGAATTTGTCGTTTGTCCCATGTACCCTTACAATTGTTTTGTCAAAAAGTATTAAAATATATATTCATATTATTAATCTGTCATTGCATAAACCCCTGAATTATAGTCCAAGCGGCAACGGCGTAAAATATCTTAGGCCAGAGCCAGTAAGCTTCGTTCTTTGTTTCCGCGGGTGATTCGAATATGGCATCATTAATACTGAACCTTCGATCATTAATAATAAGGAAGATTCATATTTCAGTTTATTCGTATGTGATGACTTATATGATAGCGATATAATACATATGTGATCGATTAATGAACTAATTGAAAGAATTAAATAGGAAATATAGTATAAATTTATAATATTGTGTTCTCTGGTTATTTCAGTCCTCTATGTGTGTGTTTATGGTTTAAGTTTTACGTTCGGGTCGTTCGATACCTATAACTCGCAATAACAATATCTTGTTCAGGTTACGTTTGGTATAACTTTAGGAACTCGCAGTGATAATTTCTTGTTCTGGTTACATTCGGGATAACTTTAGAAGCTCGCAATAAGAATTTCTTATTCAAGTTACATTCGAGATAACTTTAGGAACTCGCAATAAGAATTTCTTATTCAAGTTACGTTCGAGATAACTTTGGGAACTCGCAATAAGATGAAACCTGGAAAATTGAATGTGAGCTCTCCGAGATTTCTCCTGGAGACACCAGTGAGAATTTCGTTTAGCTACAGCACATAGCGATCACCCGGACCTCGCAATAGGAGTTCGCATAAGATCCTAATTATAACCTCTCAGAGATCTCGCGGAGAAGTCTGTGTTACCTGGGATGGCCATACAAAGAATGTGTGCACGAAGGGGTTGTCCATCAGAAATATTTAGTGATAACGGCACCAATTTTAAAGGTGCTGAAAGGGAATTACAAATAGCCATTAATGAATTTATTCATGACAAGATTGGTATTAGGCTCTCTGTAATGGGCATCAAATGGAATTTTAACCCACCTACTGCTTCACATATGTGTGGAGTATGGGAGCGGCTAATACGCTCTGTGAAAACTTGCCTAAGAATAGTTTTGAAAGAACAAGTTCCCCACGAAGAAGTTTTACACACTCTACTATTAGAGGTAGAGAGTATTGTAAACTCCAGGCCTCTTACTGACATCCCATTTGAGAGTCAAGAAGAAGGAGCTCTGACCCCAAATCACTTTTTACTAGGACCCCATTACAACTCAACTGAAGAGAATATTCTCAAAAATTTTGTTACCAATGGAAGCTTCTTCAGAAAGCAGTGGCGATGCAGTCAAGATCTGGGTAATCAATTTTGGAGAAGATGGATCAAAGAGTATCTGCCTATTCTTCGCACCAGGTCCAAGTGGCATAGTGATCAGAAAAACATAGAAGTTGGGAATATCGTAATAGTTGATGACGATCAATCTCCCAGAAAAGTGTGGCTGAAAGGCATCGTTGTAGCTGTGTTCCCTGGGAAAGACGGAAAAGTTAGAGTCACCGATGTGAAGACGAAAAATGGTATTTACAGACGACCTACTTCAAAGTTATGTGACCTCGATGTCAACAAGAAATGAAGAGTTCATTTGGGGCTGGAGAATGTTATAGTTTTATTGTTTATTTTGTATTATCTATTTTAAACCTTTTTAAAAAAAAGGGGTTCAATGGAACTCAAAGTCAAACCACAATATATTTATAATGTCCAGTAGGACTCAAAACTTGCAACTAGTTTCGATAACAATTACCATCATCAGGCTGTAACAAATAGAAAATGGTACACTATTATTAGGATCTAAAGATTTTCTCATGTCAAAATACAATGTAAAATATTATGAAACATAGGTAATAAAATTGATGGAACAAAGTTGCGATCAAAATTATTTTACATGAAGTTAAACAATATCTAAAGAAAATAATCTAAAAAGTGATGAATATGTACTACAATTAAGGCTATACTCATGAAAAGCCAAATATTATAAAATTTAAATTATAACAAATCGTAAAAGTTACCTTTATGAAATTTTACAACTGGAATGGTAAGAACATCATCGTCATCAGTCCATCAAAAATTGTACGAAAGCAATCTTTAACAAAGTGAAAGTACTGAATAAAATTGTGGAATGAAAAACAAAAAACAAATTAAGAGTAAGAATAGATGAAAGTAAGGGAAGTGTTTAAAAAATTAATTAAATTAAATATGTTTTCTCACGAGAAAACCTTACATTGAAAACATTACTTGTGATGTGAAATTATATAAAGTTAAAGTAATATCAGAATAGAAAAGGGTGAAATATTTAAAAGAGTGGGAAATTTCATCAAATTTCATAACTTGAGATAATATGTGGGGAAGGACAGCTATACAAACTTGGTTGAAATATTCCACAATGGGAATGGGATTTTCAATTATTAATGTGAATTTAATCAACAATAATGAAGTGCACAAAACTAATAACTTCAGCACAATGGGAATGGGATTTTTAATTGTTAATGTGAATCTAATCAACAATAATAAAGTGCACAAAACTAATAACTTGAGAATTAACATGTTCAAGCTTAATAGTAATCATTCAAAAATTAAATTTATTTTTTCCCTTCAACTATATGAGACACCAAATTAGATACACGTGGACTACTTGGAATATAACGGAAGACGGAAATACTAAATAAAACTGACAAATGACAGATGAATAATACACTAAAAACCATGAAACATCAGAATAACTAAACTCCACAGAGTTCTATGACCAAAAACCGACAAAAGTAGCTCAATTACCTATACAGTTGCAAATATATCACTTACATTTAAAAAAGAAGAAGAATAAATCAATATAAGTCAATAACATACAGACAAGTCAAAAACTATATAAAATAAAAGAATAACAGATTACTAAAACAAAACAATATATAATGTATTAATCATTGGAAGATACACTAATAACATCTTTTGGTAAATGCAAGAAAATATAATTCTCAACGGAAGGAATCTGTTCATTAAGGAAAGTCACACCACTATCCAAAACAGCACTATGGATTTCAATACTTTCTAATAAATTCATTCTAATACCTTTACTACAATTATGGAGCAATTTTACGTCAAATTTATCTTTAGAATGATGATCTACTAAAATATGATTGGCGAATGATGAAGGGGAATTGAAATAATCAAATTCGGAATATTTCTTAATACAATTTTTATGTTCCATTAAACGGTATTCAAGTCTACGACCACTTTGTCCAATATATACTGCATCACAATCAAAACAGGATATTTTATATACTCCAGATCTATGTAACATAGGGACTACATCCTTGGTCTTAACGAAAATGCTCCCCAAAGAGGAATCAGTCTTTAAAGCAACATCAATATTATATTTTTTGAAAATGTTAATAAACCTATATGAAATGTCACCGAAATATATCAATGAACCAACAAAACTCTTAACAATACTATCCTCCTCAATTGTAGAAAATGAAAGTCTAAATTTATAAAAGTTTTTTAAATAAATTTTTTGTATAATATCTAAAGGAAAATTATTGTCGAGTGCCAACTGTTTAATAATATTTATTTCTTTATCAAATGCCTGTTTGGACAACGGTAATGAAAAACATCTATGGAAAAAACTATTAAAGGATGCTAATTTATGTGACATTGGATGACAAGAATGATAATCTATCAAACAATCCGTAGTAGTTGGTTTTCTGTATATATCAAAAGAAAGTGAATGATTACACAAATACCTTGATATCAAAATATCCATAAAAGAAATTTGACCCTCTACCTCCAACTCAACTGTAAATTTGATTCTGGGATGTGAAGTGTTTATAAAATTAAGAAAACAATCTATATCAAACCGTGTTCCATTAAAAAGTAAGATACAATCATCTACATATCTATAATAAAATATGATCTTATTCTTAAAGTTAGAGTTCAAATACAACTCTTCCAAATTATTCATGAAAACTTCAGCCAAGAAAGGAGATAAACTAGAACCCATTGTTAGACCTGAAGTTTGAGAATAACATTTATCATTAAATTTAAAAAAGTTTTGTTCTAATGCAAGACCTAACAAGGAGCAAACGTTAAGTACAGTATGAGTTGGAACATTATTATTGAACATTAAATCCCTAACCAAAGCTATTCATTCATCAGGAGGAATACTAGGGAAGAGGTTCGAAACATCCAAAGAGAACAAAATAGAATTACTAGGTATCTTAAGACCCTGTAGGTTCTTACACAACTGTAAAGAATTAATTACTGAGTGAGAATTATTAAAATTGGTGAGTTCTTTCAAAGCATTACAAAGAAATTTAGCAAGTTTAGAAACAGGAGAATTAATAAAACTGACAACAGGTCTTATAGGACAATCTTTCTTGTGAATTTTAGGTAAACCATATAAAAGGGGGGTAACTGAAATCATGGGACAAATCTTGAAGTGGTTCTGATTGAAAGGTAACAAAAATTCACTAAAATCTTTCTTAATTGTAGCTCTCAGGTAATTATAAAACTTAACTGTCGGGTCAGAATTTAAGGGAACTATAGAAGAATCTGAAATAAGGAAATCTTCAACTTTATACAAATATTGTACCTTATCTAAAATTACTACACAATTGCCTTTATCAGCTTCAGTAACAATCAAGTTTTCAGAAGAAATCTTTGTTGATAAGGATTTAATGTCTTTTATAGAAAAGTTTAGTTTATTACGATTAAAATAAAAATGAGGTTCTGAGAATTTTTGTTTATTCAAGAAAAATTAATATCATGTAATATATCTGACCTAACCGAATCTTTGTTCAGTAAATCACAATTACCTAAAATATTTTCACAATCAATTGATAACTTTTTAATGTTATTTTTACGTCTATTATTACATGTAAAGTTAGGTGGATTAAATTTTAATCCTTTATTTAAAATTTCTTTATGTGTGTCTGAGAAAACTGAAGAACTAAGATTCAAAACTCTATCATGAAATTTAAAATTGGAAAATCTGTTATTATTACTAGAAATCTCTGAAATTTTTAATTTCGAGTTACGAAATATTTTACATTGTATTTTGACATGAGAAAATCTTTAGATCTTAATAATAGTGTACCATTTTCTATTTGTTGCAGCCTGATGATGGTTGCAAGTTTTGAGCCCTACTGGACATTATAAATATATTGTGGTTTGACTTTGAGTTTCATTGAACCCCTTTTTTGGATTCTAACCACATTTGAGATATGGATGAACTCTTAGAGTTAAACCTTTTTATTTTTGTTTTCACCCTATAACTTTTAGAAACGAAAAAATCGGTATACCGGTGAATGACGTTTTTGAGTTGATATAAATATATAAATAATTGTCAAAAGTTGAATTGCGAATTTTCTTTGAATTAGCGACATAATCTTTTTTAGACGTCCTCAAAGAGATTGGGGCCGTCTTAAACCGGCAGACAGCCACAAATTAGATAAGGGAAACATTGTTGTATCTTTGTTGTTTGATTTTAGGAAGGCTTTTGATTGTATGGTATTGTTTGCCATAAACTAAATTCACTAGGCATTAGGGCACCAATGCTAGATTGGATCTCTTCCTACTTAAAAAATCGTTCTTTATTAGTACGAATAGAAGACCATTCATCAAAAAGTTTTAATATCTCACTAGGTGTTTCTCAGGGGTCTGTTTTGGGACCACTTATATTTTTGTTGTACATAAACGACCTCCCAAATTGTATTACTCATGGTCAAGTAACAATGTTTGCAGATGATACAACGACAGCTGTTGCAGCTCCTACTGGAGAGGTCCTACTCGGCCATATTAATATTATCATACAACAATTCAAGGATTGGTGTAAACTAAACAGACTTATTTGAAACGATGATAAAACAGAAATAATACAATTTCATTTAACAAATTGTCCTCGTAATATTGAAACATCTTTACAACTTACAGGAACAGTCAAGCTATTAGGTACGAAATTTGATTCAAATTTAAAATTTACATCACATGTTGATTATGTCTGCTCTCAGTTGAATAAAGCAGTCTACGCAATTTTACAAATGAAAAATATTTTATCCGAAACAGATCTGATTAATTTGTATTATGCTTTTGCCTATAGTCATATGGCATATAACACTGTTTCTTGGGGAATGTCAACAAACTGGGAACGCGTCTTTAAACGTCAGAAACGTATAATTCGATTACTATTCAATCTCAGTTATAGAGAAAGTTGTAGAGAAATATTTAAAACTAAACAGATATTAACATTTCCATCAATAATAATAAACAGTCCACGAAATAGTGATCTTGCTGTCCCTTTGCATAGGACACCTGCATATAAAAAGTCTCCATATTACAATTGTATTACACTATACAACTCCTTGCCAGGTTACATAAAAAAAATGGTTTGTAACTATAAGTACAAAAATGAAGTTAAGAAGTTTCTTGTTAATAGCTGTTTTTATAATGTAAGTTATTTTCGTTCTTATTAATTGTAATTGTGATTTTTATATTTTATATATCATTGTAGATTTTTACTTAATTACAGTTAACTGTAAATAATTGTCATATTAGTAAAGCGTGATATATAGACGTCAAAATATAATAGTTCAATACTATTAAACGCTTTACCAAATTAGAAAAATTATTTTTCCAAAGAGCAGACCGTCCACTAAGAAGCAACAACTACTTCTCGGGCTATATGCCCCGACAGACATTGAATTACACTTCTAAAGTAAACGGGGTTGGTATATCTGTTAAGATAGAACCAACCATTCTGGTTTGCGATTAGAAGGAATAACATCACTTGTGGACCGGTTTCGGCGTATTGCGCCTCATCAGCACAAGGTAGATGCTATTCGTCCAGAAGCTCTGAGAGCATAATCCTGGACTAGATACTACGTTGATACCACACCAATACATTAGCCTCAGTTAAGGAAATATAATAGTATTGGACTTTTATATTTTGACGTCTATATATCACGCTTTACTAATATGACAATTATTTACAGTTAACTGTAATTAAGTAAATACCTACAAAACCGAGATGGTTTTTTTTGTCGATATAGACTTTTGGTTGGTGATAAGATGAAGGGATGTCGCTGATATCGCACTCTTAGCATTTCCTTTACTGAGGTTAATGTATTGGTGTGGTATCAACGTAGTCTCCAGTCCAGGATTATGCTCTCAGAGCTTATGGACGAATAGCATCTACCTTGTACTGATGAGGCGCAAATAAGCCGAAATCGGTCTACAAGTGATATTATTCCTTCTAATCGCAAACCAGAATGGTTGGTTCTATCTTAACAGATATACCAACCCCGTTTAATTTAGAAGTGTAATTCAATGTCTGTCGGGGCATATAGCCCGAGAAGTAGTTGTTGCTTATTAGAGGACGGTCTGGTCTTTGGAAAAATAATTTTTCTAATTTGGTAAAGCGTTTAATAGTATTGAACTATTATATTTTGACGTCTATTGTAGATTTTATTTATATTTTATAATTTATACTTTTTAATGTACCTACTTAATGTAAAAATAAATTTTTTACATGCCTTCAATATGTACATATTCAAAGGTAAATAAAGCTATCTATCTATCTATCTATCTATATGTTACGGGCCATGTCCGCAATCGGGCCGGGACGTCATGGCCCGGGCTATGTTGACACAGCCCGGGCCCTGACGTCCTGGCCCGACCTTCTTGGACTATGTCGTCTTGGCCCGGGCCATGACAGCGTAGACCGGGCCGTGACAGCAGCGCCCGGGTATTGTCAAGACGGCCCAATACTATCCGGGCTATGTTGTCAAATAGTTTTTTTTGCAAAATTCAATAAACGTATAAGTACATTACAAGATGAGAACTTTGACCAACCTAACAAAACCTAACCCCAACCCCAGTTAGATTCGACGGCGGACCGAATTACGAAAAATTCGGAGTGCGATTTCGGAATTGGGTCCCATGTACCTACTATTTGTTTAATTTGACCAACCTAACAAAACCTAACCCCAACCCCAGTTAGATTCGACGGCGGACCGAATTACGAAAAATTCGGAGTGCGATTTCGGAATTGGGTCCCATGTACCTACTATTTGTTTAATTTGACCAACCTAACAAAACCTAACCCCAACCCCAGTTAGATTCGACGGCGGACCGAATTACGAAAAATTCGGAGTGCGATTTCGGAATTGGGTCCCATGTACCTACTATTTGTTTAATTTGACCAACCTAACAAAACCTAACCCCAACCCCAGTTCGGTCCGCCGTCGAATCTAACTGGGGTTGGGGTTAGGTTTTGTTAGGTTGGTCAAAGTTCTCATCTTGTAATGTACTTATACGTTTATTGAATTTTGCAAAAAAAACTATTTGACAACATAGCCCGGATAGTATTGGGCCGTCTTGACAATACCCGGGCGCTGCTGTCACGGCCCGGTCTACGCTGTCATGGCCCGGGCCAAGACGACATAGTCCAAGAAGGTCGGGCCAGGACGTCAGGGCCCGGGCTGTGTCAACATAGCCCGGGCCATGAC